>CABFOW010006769.1:0-19267 GCA_902141385.1 Timema californicum
TAGTATGTATTTAGGCGAATCAATTTGTGATATTAGGTAAGGTGGGGAGCAATTGTACAATACGAAGCATTGTATTGTTACAACCCTACCATAACACATTAGCGTAAGTGCGTAAAACCCGAACGGGTAGTAAGACGTGGTGCTAATAATAATAATAATAGTAAATATATTTTTCATTATAGGCCCTATACCAATTAAAATATTATAAAACGTAGCCAATAGTGCTTAATTTTATAACAAAGGCTTGTGATGGATTCCCAACAAAAAATTAAAATACTAAAACAATTCTAAATTTGTTTGTATCCCCTTAAGCTAAGATAAATTAAGTTATCATCTGGATCAGAACTCCAAAGGAAAAAATATATACAAGCTAGCACTTTTTACTTTTAGATCAGCTCCCTTGGTATTGTTACTGAATTGATTGGCACTGATTACGAATTTTTACCTAACCTTAAAGCAAGGAGATGGTATATAATGGACCACACAGATTAGACAGAATGTTACAATTACCAAAGTTAAAAATTTATGATGGACCTGGCCAGGGAAATTTGAACTAATTAGGTGGCAAACTACCACCCAGATATTTTAACATTGCTTTCGGAAAGAGTGCCGCCTAAGGGTGAACTAGAGTTTGATCTTGGAATGCAAAGATAGCGAACATGCATGAAGAACGGCAACCGAATGGTAGGTAACACTATTATTCTCTTCGGTGGTCTAAAGTTATGTACAGACTATATAACATTTGCGATAACGTAACACAGCGCCCCAAGCCGAGCACCGTAATACGCTTGGTAGCGTAAAAGGGACCCGTAACACATAACAATAATAAAATGCTCGGTTCGGAGGCTGCTCCCGCCAAAGGCGGTCTCATTCCGAAACATCAAAGGAATACTCACGTCGGGGCTCGGCTCGAGGGCCCCAGTGTAGACATAACTAGTAATGGCGTTCCAAGTGCTGCTCTCAATTTTGTATTTTTCTTTGGTATCGTTCTTTCTATTAAGGAAATTAAAAAAACTGAAAATACATTGGTGATATTCGCGTAAAGTTTTTATATGACCGCTTACGTGTTGGAACCTTAAATCTGCCACCAAGGCTGATCCACCCTGCTGTTACCTCATCTAAAATAAAAATATCCGGGTTTGCCACCAGCGTCGCCTCCTCTTCTTCGCATTTAACGCTAAGTGGATGTATTATATAAGCTGCTGGCCCTACCTCCAAATCCATAACAGATCACGTATAGACGCAACCACTTCTCTCACAGCCACAGCTGTAGACTGAGAGCTGAGTGGTATCTTTTCTCACTTCTGGTTCGTCGGTTGTGTTACAGTTGCGTGTTACGGCTTGAGGCCAGAAATAGTGGACAAAGGGGTGTCATACCATACAGAGCACCAAACCGAGCATTGGTCTGCTTGGGGCGCTGTTATGTTACGTTAAAATGCTCTATAGTCTGTACATAGCGTCACACTTATAATCGACTGGACTACTGATGGCGGGAAGGTCAGGGCTCAAATCCCGGTCTGGTATACTGAAAAGGTGTTTTCCTAAATGTTTTCACACTCTCCATTCACGCAATTATAGTTACATTACTTCTTAATTTATGTTCCTTTTCCCTATCCCATTAATAAAAATATAACAACATTGCTCATTATTCCTATTTATAATACTTTTTTTACCCTCATAATTGTATATCACTTTCTTACATCTTTACCAGATCAATTTGTGTCCATCTGTATTGTAATTTTAATTGTGCTTATTTATATTTATTAATATTCTTTGGTTTGGTCGTTCTTTACCTCTGCATCCATCTAGAAAATAGTATACGCTATATCCGTATTTTAATGAAGGTACAGTACATTCCCCCCTTTATATAAAATGTTAGCGTACAACCCGAACGGGTAGTAAGACGCGGTGCTAAATATTATTATTATTTTATATAAAATGTTATTTTTATGCTGGTAGTTGAACACGGATTTTTTTTGCATCACGTCTTACTACCCATTTGGGCTATAAGCTTATGTACTAATTACGCTGATGGGTTAGGGATGAAAAATATTGAATTAGGATTAAGTGTACCCGAATTTGCGTGAGAGGAAATGTGAACCCATTTAGGTAAAACCACTCCAAGTACACCCGACTGGGATTGAAATAAGTTATCCTCGATATCAGCAGTCTAGTCTATTACGAAAACATGCGGCTGCCGATGTGGGTAGAAATTAATTTAATGGGTCATTGAGTGAGATGACGCAAACATATTTACCTGGTGGGCAGGAGCATGTTGGAACATCTCGAACAACGTTGCAGTTAGCATTCAACCCACAAGGACTTGGTGAGCAGAATGTTTCTGAAACAAAACATTGTTATGGTGGGGATGAAGGAAACACGATAAAAGGGTACTTAAGAGTTTTTGCAGCTTTTATAGCAAAACATCTTGGCTAAAATAAATTAAATATTGTTCCGTTACAAACAAATAGTTTATTTTTCTTCACATGGTGATATCGACAGTTATTTAATATGTCATAAGTATAGCAGCATTAGATGGCAAACATTTTGAATGAAGAGAAAAAGTTATCACTAAATTCCAGATCATCCTTAACATATATTCAAGAAATGTTTATATCACCGTGTGAAGAAAATTTAACTCTTATATTTCTACTGTAACGGTCAAAAATGACAAACAAAACATTTTAACACGCACCATCGATCAAGCCCTTATAATGTTGAAAAACCATGATTACCAATTCTAATAAGTTCTTATAATGTGTGGCAGGTATAGACTTACTGCGACGTCAGGAAACGCCCTGCTCACCAACACCTAAACTGTCCCAGCGAACATAGTACATTGACTTTGGAAGACAACACAAGACGAAGAATTGAGCGAGGGGTCAGTTCAGGAGAGGCCGGCCAGCTGGTAGGCGAGCGTTCGGAGTCAGGTGGCGTGATGTGTAACCATCCCCTTCCCCAATTATGTACTCGGAATTATCATGGCCAATTCATCTAGACCCATCGGTATAAATACGAGCCGGTTCTTGGTTCACGTTACCTTTATTGTAATAACCACTCGTCGGAGACACTGTGGCCAGAGATACTCTAGACTTCGTAGAGAAGACCACGATGGTTGTGGCGTATGAATCACTTCCTCACCGCAGATCGAGCTACGGCGCTAATCATGAGTATTGAGAGACGTAGTTGATTATGTCGCTGTGCCCTTAAGGCGTAGTTTCTTTAAGTAGAGCTGTGAGCTCTATTTTGTGAATGTCATTATGACTATGTTTTTTGTAAGTAACACTTATTTGTTTCCATATGCCCATAAGGCATAATTTATTATAGTCCACCATGTGCTCTATCTTTCTACATCTATTAGACTTTGTCGCCAATATTGGGGTCGTAGACAGACGTTATAAGCTGTTTGACTATGCTGCGGCTATAGAATAGCGTAATCATTAATTATAGAGGATACCAGGCTATCTGTTGCTTCGATTCACGACCTAATTGGGTCTGTAAACTCACACCAGTCTTGTAGATGTCTAAGTCTGTACTGATTTGAGGTACGCAACCTGTGGAAGTGCTACTAGTCCACAGTAGTGGCTCGCGGGCCTATGTTTTTTTTATGTACGGCCTGTTTGGGTTGCTTATAGAGTTGATCGAGTTTTATCACTATCTTGATTAGTGTTATTAACCCCGTTTCAGGGTAACTTTATGTTGATACTATTGATTGCACTGGCAGTACTATTTAGGAAATGTCCGGCTATAGTATTAATTGGTTCTAGATTCCTGGTGATTTGCCACTGACTAGGTTTAAAAGATTTGATTCCAGGAACAAATTACATTGTGATATCTACCTCTATTAGGAGTAAGCTCTCGCTAGCTAGCAAATGTTAACTACCGCCCTTGTAGCTCCTTAAACTAGGACTAAGATTATTCGATTTTGATCTTCATATTTAAAGTTACGTGTTGTAGTAAGCCGACTGGCATCAATGATAAATAAGTTATTCTTTTGATCGCAGTTACTATGCACTAATAACATTGTGTCATTCATTACCTATTGTCCTATTAGGAGTATTAGTTGTCCTGTTTTAACGAGTTGCATGATTTAGTGTTTAAAACTATGACCTAAGTGTGCAGGTTATAGGGTGTTCCAAGGTGCTTCACACCAGACTCATCTTAGGCGAGTTATTGATATAACTAAATATATACATATATATTTAGTTATTGATATAATATATACATATATATTATATATTATTATTAGTTATTGATATAATATATACATATATATTTAGTTATTGATATAATTAAATATATACATATATATTTATATATATACACCCATATATATACATATATATACCCATATATATATATATATATATATATATATATTTATATATTTTTTCTAATCTCAAACCATGTATGATTTAAATAATTACAACATATAGTACTTTGTACTTTCTTATCTCTTATTTCTTTATTAATAAAATAACTTTGTTTAACATTTATATTATTCCTGTATTGTATTTATATCCTATAATGTAGTAAACAGTAGGGTAGAAGTGTGCACTACTCAAGAATTATTTGTTTTAATTTGACCAAAAAAAGTTTTGGTATAAAAACTGCAAAACCTCTGACCTTTTATCGCGCCCCCTTCATCCCCACCTAAAGTAACAAATTGTGTGCATAATTTTCATGCTAAGTTTAACACATTAAGAACAACCTATTTCTTCTAGCGTTTTAGGCAGCTCTGCTAAATCGTTGGTAGTAGCACTGTAAATAATCTCCCTTAGTTTTTACTTTTCTGAGTTCTGTAATAACAGGTATTTTAAGAAAAATATACTTGCAATTCTATTAATATATAGATTATATATAATATATCTATAACGGAGAGAGATTGATAGATATCTCCGGTCAGGCAGGACTATATGGAAAAGTATACAGTTTCTCTATGACAGGACCGTGCCGGGATTTTTTTTTTTAAGGTGTTCAAACTCTTTTAAAAATTGTATTAATAATGGGTTTTTGTATTCCTCCACAATGACTATTATATAATTTAAGTCCTATAATATTCATAGAATCTACAATGCAATAATGAAAAAAACCTTAAATTTATTCTAAGAGGGATCTATATTAAAAGATCCTTGCATCTCATTTAGGGACTTTACCACGAGCCACTGCAAGCTAAGGCCATTCAACAAACAAGGTTATCTATGAATGAGTAGACTTTAACATTTTAGCAGGGAATTTTAACATGTCTGAAGAGTGAATAAAGGTAGAAGGGGAGCAGGGGAAGACTGACAAGGGAAGTAAGCTGGTGTGTGGGATGTCAAGTTCCTCCACGGATATAATTAGTCCGATAGCAATAATCAAGTTCCTCTATTGAGATATTAATCCAATATCAATGATCCAGTTCCTCCATGACACCTCAAGGAAGTGATAAAAGTAGTCCGAGTGTAATAATTTAGTTTCACCACTTTTATGAGGGGAAAGGGAGAGGATTAACCCCAACTCTGTTGAATGCAGGTCCACGAGAACAGGAGCAGCTTCACACAGGAAATTACAAAATTAATCAACGTATGAAAGGTTAGGTTACGCTCGGTTGGGTGAGAACCATAACTATAATATATGTATATATTATGTAGAAATTACGTAATGTTTTAAAGCTAGGTTTGTATCACAAAAAATATGTTAACACCATTTTCTGAATTGGTTTTCATATCATGAACCAAGTATTCATTAACGCCTGAGAGGTTAGGTTTTTTAGGTTGGGTAGGAATCATAATCATAATCATATGCATATAAATTATGGAAGGATTGAAAGTTAGGTTTGTACTAGGCTATTACACCCGGACTACTTATAATAGAATCCTTGAGGTGACGTAGAGGAACTGGATTCCCCTCTTAATACCAGTGGAAGACCTCGCAATTTGAGGAATCTTGAACTAAGTTATTTATCGATCGTGGCGAGGTTATGTTTTAACTTTGAACATTTGGAATTTTATGTGTCTGTTCGTGCGGATGTTTACTCCACGATAGTTCTCAAATGTATAGGAAAATTTCAACGAAATTTGGCAGGAACATTCTATATACATGGTTTTCCGATCTGGATAGAGATTTCAAGATGGCTGCCCCTAAAAAGTTTGTATGTCTGTTTTTTCCGTGATAACTGCCAAATGCGTGGACCAATTTAAACGAATTTGGCAAGGATATTTTTTGAACCTATATCGAACGTGTGTACGTTGTTTTTGAATCTGGTAATACGTTTAAATATGGTTACCGATCAAAATATTTCCTTTTAATAGTTCATTTCATGTAATTTTAGTTTAAAACTATAAGCAATTAACTGAGGACCTCAGACATATGCTTTTATATATTTTGACATATATTGCAAGACTGACGTCTTAAACCCCGTGAACAGTCGTTATTCTCTATAAATCTAATGTACTACTGGTACTGGTATGGTTTCTGCCTAACTTGATCACTAAAATATCTACTTCGAGCCCAAGGGTTAATTATAGGCGATATTTAAACTTTAAATAAAGTTAGACTGTGGTAGTGACAAGAGCATTTCATAATTCTCAATATGATGTAACTAGCATTTTTGAATGAAGGGAGCGAGGTCTACTGTACACATAATTAATAGTTGTTTTTTAGCACCGCGTCTCACTACCTGTTCAGGTTATACGCATATGTACTAATTACGATAATGAGCTAGGGATGAGGATAGTTGACTTTATAGGAAGTGTACCCGCGTTTTCGTGGAGAGAGTGGAAAACCAGTTTGTAAAAAACACTCTCATTACACCCGACTGGGATTAAAACCACAATCTCCCTATTGTTGGCAGTCTAATCTATTGCAAGAGTGACGCCTTATACCATGTGGACACTGACGCAGGTAATTACTAGTTCTAGGTTTCAACTCACTAGGATCGATCTCGTTGCAGTACTGAAAAGGATTCCCCGTGTATCTTTGTGGGCAGGAGCATACCGGCACATGGTTTTCTACGTCACACTGGGCCCGTACTCCACAAACTTGTAGATTGCATGGGTTGACGCACTCGTTATTCACACAGCTCCTCCTGTTGGAGCAGTCACGGTTTTCTGATCAAAACAAAAACCAAAACATCATTTTTAGCTCGCATCACTCCAAATTTCAAATGGGATATTATTTTTGGAAACAATTTTATTCGTTTGTTAGGAATTAGTTTGGATAACTTTTAAACAGGGACGACTATTAGCGGGTAAAGGAAGGCCTTATATATATATATATATATATATGTTTTGCAATGCTTCTTACTACCCGTCCAGGTTATACTCCTATGTACTAATTACGTTATTGGTCTTACGGATTAAGAAGGGTATATTTAGAGGAAGTATAGCAGAAATTGCGTGGAGGGAGAGTGGAAAACCATTTTGGAGAAACCCCCCTGAATAAACCCGACTGATATTCGAACTTAAATCTCCCCGTCATTGGCAGTCTAGTCTAATGCGAGAGTAGCGTCTTAGACCATGCAGCCACCGAGGTGGGTGTCACGCAATGCTGGATGGGACTGTACCAGTAAACTACACCCCCTCTCATTGTAAAGTTGACCAACCAAACACTATATAATTAAATGAACGAATGCTTGTTTATTTACTTTAACAGGCACGTCCGATACTCTATGGGAAGAAACAACCGACGAGCCACCTCTGCTTTTAATTATATTAAATAAGTGTCGTGGCCAGTCGCAAGTTCATTGACGATGGTGCACACACATATTTAATAAACACGAAAAATGTACTATTTTATAGCTTACTCAATTAATAACAAGGAATGGTATATACAATATTAATTACAAAAAAAAATAGAAGGATCATATTATTATTATTAGTAGTAGCGCGGCCGCGTCTTACTACCCGTTCGGGTTATATGCACTTACACTAATGTGTAATGGTAGGGTGATTGTGAGATGAAATGGAGGACCTACAGTTTAACGTGGAATCCGAACCACGGTGGAGGCCTGGCATTCCCCACATTCACAAGATGTCTTGTCAGAGGTGNACCTACAGTTTAACGTGGAATCCGAACCACGGTGGAGGCCTGGCATTCCCCACATTCACAAGATGTCTTGTCAGAGGTGAAGGAAGGGTTTGGTAATCAGAAAAATCTGTGCCGGGACCGAGGATTGAACCCCGGCCGCCAGCACAGAAGTATGACACCTTACCCCTAGACCACCAGGTCCCCAAGGCTCATATTGATATCTAAACATAACTACGGGTAAATTACCCCTAATACTTTATATGCCTAATCCATGCAGAGGTCCTATTTTGAACTACATCTTCTTATGAACTACCTAACATAAGTGAACAGCTACTCAGTCAGTTTGTTCCTGGATGACCTCAGGTTCATGAACCGGTCGTTCATCCCTACCTGAAATTGACACCCTCAGAGTACAGAAGCCATTGATTAAAGACTATGAATGTCATTGTAAGGTTGGCCGCCGTCCTAATACTTCCAATAATACCTATTTGCAACTATGCGTTTCTTTATCTGAGTATTCTTAATTTTGAGAATATCCTGCTAAATCTTTAGACACCCAACATAAGCTAATTCAATGGCACAAAATAATTGCGAAGCTGTAATTTGACCCTAGGTAAAATGAAACACTGGTCTCAATACCAACTAGGAGGCACTACTCTATACAATATAATTAATATTAACACAAACCAAAATAGTAATGTGGTTTTAAAGCGCTTTTTAAAGTAGTTTTAATATGCTTTTTAAAGTGATTTTTAAAGAAAATGTATTTTTACTTATTCCGGATGAGCCAAATATTAAGTTGTTTTTTTTGACACCGCGTTTTTACCACCCGTTTGGGTTAAACGCTTATGTACTATTCACGCTAATGGTTTTAGCGGTTAAGAAAGTTATATTTATAGGAAGTGTTCCCACATTTTCTTGTANGGAAAACCATTTTGGAGAAACCACCCTTAGTACACCCGACCGAGATTCGAACTTCGATCTGCCCGTTTTGGGCAGTCCAACACAAGAGTAGCGCGTTAGACCATGTGGCCACCGAAGTGGGCGATAATCACAAATCAAAAACAAATTAAAACAAAAATAACAAGTAATTTGTTTACTTTATTCAAAAAAGTCTTATATTAAACACAACAACTCGTTTTATCTCTGAACGACTGACGATCAGCATTCAATGTTGGCCTCAGGCACAGAAGCCAAAAATCATTCTGCTTCTACCTTTGTATAGGGAATGGGTGGGTCATAGACTAATTATAGTGTAGGCCTACCTTCACAATCACCCTTCTGGCAGCCAGTGATAGGGTTTCCGTGGTGACCAGGAAGACAAGAGCAGACAGGTCGTCCTCCGACCATAGAACATTGGGTGTTGCGGCCACACACTTGGCTCCTTTGCTCGCAAGCAGGATGATACTGGGGCTGATACTGCATGCCTAAGAGTGGAACATAACAAGGCTCTTTAGTTCCAAGCAGTGTAGTTATTTTAGGGAACACTCAACAACGTTAACATAATTAGTAATGTAACCTTCCCTTCAAGATCCCTTGACGTAAATAAACATAGTGTGTAATCAAGGATGCTAGGATCACGATCAACTTAACGTTCACTTAACGTAAAAGTTGCCCAGAGGAAAGGTTTCACGTTAATTGAAAGGTACCACGTGTTCTAGCTAACCAGTCATGTTGCGAGCAACGTCAACAGGACTGTTTAGTACTTCATTTGTTGGTTTAAGGTGGGATGGAAGAGGACGTGAGGAAAAGTAAATGTTTTTGCAGTTTTTATGGCAAAATAAATAAAATATTGCTCCAATACAAACATATAATTACATTTTCTTCCCGTGGAGACCTCAAAATTTCTTGAATATCTGTCAAGGATGTGCTGTAATTTAATGACAAGTTTCTCTCTTCATTTAAAAAGTTTGTTAGATAATGCCACTATGCTCATGAATTGTTTATATTCAACATGGGAAGAAAATTAAACTCTATGTTTGTACTGGAGCAATATTTTGTTTATTTTGGCCAAAATATTTTTGCCATAAAAACTGCATAAACACTGGCCTTTTCTCGAGTTCCCTTCCATCACACTTTAAGGTATGCAGACCATTTCTTCGGTATAGTTCGTTTGTCCGTCTTTCACGAATATTAAAAGACCGTAGCCTTTTGTTACACTTTAATTTGTATACTCAGTAAAGCTTCAATTGCAAGTACGTGAAGCCTAATCATCCCAAAATGTTTGAGTTTCATTTTGTGAACAATTTGTTTTAAAACTGTCCAAATTCATTGTCTGTGTTTTTCTTGAGATTTTATGTTACGTTAAGTGGATCTTGACCACACACAATGTTTATTTACGTTAAGTTAACGTTGCGTTACTTTACGTGAACGTTAAATTTATCGTGATCCCGGCATACTTACCAAAGTTGCCTACCTTTGACGTAGTGGTAGGTAACAAATAATCTCCCATGTTAATGTATTTAAATTTTATTTGGCGTGTTTTAAGCTATAGCATCGAAAAGACAACAATAGGTTCCTAGATAATTTTTAAAATATTTACATTGTCACTTTTTTATATTGACGTAATCTTTATGTAAATACGTTTTTTTTAATCTCTTACAACTCAAGATAATCGGTCTATCCACTAAAATGGCCAGTAGAAATCTTCTTGCCGGGGTGTAGATAAAAACAGTCCGTGGAAACATATGTCTAAATATAATAAGAAATAAGAAAAAGTATATTTTGACACTCAAATAGATTTTGTCCAGACGCAAATAGAGTATTTATATTCATCAGTGGAAGAATGGAAGTAATGTCAGTATGGGCTCATAGAGGCCTCATAGGGTAAACTGATAGTTAAGATACAACCCACTTGGCGAAATAGCTTCATATTCACCAACGTAATAAACGTAATCACTCGAAAAAAATATTTCCAATTAATAGAGAAATTTTAAAAATAAATTGTTCACAAAAATTAAACTAAAGCAAATAAGGTAGATTAGGCTTCAATAATTCTCAACAAACACTTACTGGAGTTACATATTTAAAAAATGTAAGATGTCACGGATCCATCCCATTTTTTATCCAATATTATAAACTATTCAAGTATCACCAACATTCTTGAGATCCGATTGCATAGGATTTAATCACCCTAAATCAGTCAGTCTCTGCCTTCAGCAGGGATAATCCTGCGCGATTGTGTTTTATTTTATTATTAAGAGGTCACGGCACTTTGGTTGTCGTGGACAACACCGCAGAAAACATCATCAACAACACCATAAGCTAATAATAGATGTACTAAATAACTGTGTGACTTTGCTCAAAATATGATTGGTTGGCAGGAACACGTGGCATATTTCCCGTATCGTAATGTGAATGTTCTCCCCTGGACAAAACTTACGTTAAGTAAATGTGTGCCAACAGGACCTGTCCCCATCTTTGAGATCAGGTGATTAAAAAATCAAAACCCTTTCCCGATTTAAATTTTGAAAATGAGTCAGTATGTAAAACATCTCCTATTTGTCAGTTGTCTTTCTGAAACATACACGTCATAAATCAACAATATATATATATATATATATATACGTGTGTGATTATTACACCCCTTATAGCACGTTATCGTATAAACAAAATAAAGGTACCATTTATGAAAAACATTAAGCTCTAGTACAAAAAACTGAGTGATTTAGAGCGAAGTACCAATACTGCATTAAATACAGTATCCAAGATTGTTTAAAATCTTCACTTTCCGTATTCTTAAAAATAGTGTAGGCTGTGGAAATCCCAAATGGCTGCAAGACTCCTGGCAAACATAAAATGTAAACATAAATATTTGGTTTATTGAGGAAGAAGGACGCAATGAACTCCGATAACTATTAAAATCAACCTCAAATTAATATCTAGAGGTAGTCAAATTAAAAATAAATATATATATGTGACATGACTCTCGGAATTTTTTTTTACTTGGAAACCCCCTGGTTTTAAAAATGTATTTGCTAACTGCCCCCTTCTATACCAAAAAGGTTTCACCATCATTGTATGAACATATATTAAAGTTCACACTTGAACGCTTGATTTTATTATTGGTAGCTCCCTTCCCCCGCCCCCCAACTTCAATCCTGACTGCACCACTGATGTCAACATTGCAATGAGCGCATCGTGATGGCTTCCATTTAAACACACACATGGGTATGAATAACCTTTTCATTACGTTATCCTTGCGTTACGTAAAATGAACGGTAAATTGATCATGATACCAATTTTAGTGACATCACGGGGCCTAGCATTCTGCCTCTTCCTATAATTTGTTTTTACCATGCCTTACTATCCGTCTAGTATATATATATATATATATATATATACCCATAAGGATATGAATATATATACCCATAGGATAAGAAAGACAGAATTTAGAGGAAATGTACCCGAGTTTGTGTGGAGAGAAAGTGTAAAACCTATTATAAATCTGATACATATTTTACGTTTTCTATTAATTAAAAGCTGACGGGTCACTTTGTACAATTTTGATTGTGATTAACTGCTGACTTAAACACCATTTACGTGTTTTATTTAAACATATTTTTACTTTATTATTGCGTCTTACTATCCGTTAGGGCAACACGCAGAAAACATATTTAATATGGAAACAATACTTAAGCCAATAAGCATTCAAATTAAAATACTGTATGAAATGAATATCTGGTATGGTATGGTTCACAAACATAATTAGAATAAAATATATTGTAAATGAAAAATAAGGATGGATTTGAAAAGCTTTTTTAAGCCAAGCCAGAGGTAATTGGTTTAATTTCCTTCCCGTGTACAAGGATAGTACTTGAAAATTTTATAGTTTGCCATTGTTAAAAAAAATCGACTAATTAATTTATGTAGTGTGAATAAAATAATCTAGCCCCATAACGTGAGTTAGCAGTTAATTTGAAGGTTCTGAATGAAGCTTGTTGTCAAAATCCTCGCTTTAAAATTTCCTTTTTCCCCTTCTTAAAAAAATGTAGACCCTGCAAATAGTAATGTGTTAAGCTTTGAATTTCTGATGTTAAACATTTTAATGACAAAACACCTATAATATGATCATCACATGAACAGAATCCATTTAAGATTGACCTAAAGTACAAATTGAAAAAAAAAACTTAAAATATTTACATATTACAAGAAACTTTAAATAAACTTCTTCTTTCTAGCTTTTGCCTCAGCCAAGTTATTTATTAAGCAACGAGTTATTATTTTCTTAGCCTCATCAACCTTTATAGAATTATGTTACGTACGACCTCCGAGCAACGTGCGTTTCAGAGATGCAGCAAGAGAAGTCGAGTACCAAGGGGACGTACAACATAATGCTTTATAGATAGCCGAATTGTAATAAGGGCATTATATCGGTATGTAAAACTGTACATTATACCCACACCTATTTAGATTTATGGGGATGTAATGCCATTTTTAGCCACCCGGATAGTAAGATAAAATTTCTATCTATTGATTTTTGTTTTGTTTGGCCCATTCTAGCTATACTCGTATGTACCAATTACACTAGTGTGTTTGTAAGAGTAAGATTGAATTTAAATGAATTGTACACGCATTTTCTGGGGAAAATTAGAAAACCATTTATCTAAAGTCAACCTTGGAACGCCTGACCGGGATTCGAGCCCCGTTATTCCCATAGTTGTACGTTCAGTCTTGTGAGAGTAACACCTTAGACCATGCAACCACCGAAGTGGGTTAGTTTAAATTGAAGTTTTTTTGTATGGATTATTAATTTAGATCTGTCAACTACGTGTGTATAAATACATTGTGAACTGTGTAAGACGAGAATGGTTTCAACTATTTAAAAAAAATGCCTTTAATTAACATGAAAACATCATATAAATAATTTCTAGAGACATCTATTGACACCTTGACCCTATAGTCCAGAAATTGTGAGCTGAAATCCCTACAAGGGCCAGGCAGGTAATGTATATGATTTCGGAATAACCACCTTCAGTACACCCAAAAGGGAATATAACCACGATATCAGCAGTTCTGTCTATTGAGAGTGATGCATCAGAGCAGTGGTCATCAAACTGTAGTTCATGTACTACTGGTGGTCTCTGATGGTGTGCCAGGTGGTCTACACATGGTACCACAGGAAATTAAGTTATAAAACACTATCGTATTTGCTTTCTCAAATAGTCTATTATAGTTTGAAGTCTTCAAAAATTAGTAATCAGTAATCTAACCTCAAATGATCTTTATTATACCTTAATATAAATACTTCCCATATAACCGTTTATAAACAAATTACTATGTCAATTTTTAAAACTACCCCTACATTAAACTGTTTTTTTATTTTAGTGCTTTCCTCAAAATAAAAATAAACCTCTAGGGCATACAGAATAAGTTTTATGGTTTATGGGACACACAAGACTTAAAGATTCATCATATTCCCGAGATCTAAATTTTTCGCCTCTACACTATTTGTTTCTATTTATTATAAAGTAAAAAGTTAATCAAAAGAACCAACAGTCATAAAAGTTCTACCCCGTTATAAGCGTTATTTGATCACTATTATATTATATCATATAAAAAGTGACAGATCATATGACTTTACAGTAGATTAAATATAATTTCTACAATAAGGCTCTTCCTATGAAAATTGGAGTGTAAAATGTGGATAAGAAACAAACTTATATAAATAAGCTGTCTTTACTGCTTGATAAACACTTTCATTTCCTGCCTCGACAAATGAGGTAGGTTGTATAAAAAGGTGGGTGGCCCACGGGTACAACGAACACTTATCAAGTGGTCCGCTATTGGGGAAAGTTTTGAGAAACACTTTTTTAGAACATTCGACCAACTAAGCGGATAGTGTACATTTAATACTATTGTTAGAAACGTACCTTTTACTTTGAGCATGAAGAATAGCCCCAGTAATAACACACACCAAACAGATCTCGGATTCTAAAATAAAATAAAGTTTATACAATTAGACACCACTAGGTTTTAATTACATATAAATTAAATAAATATTGATTTATCATGCTCCCGTATCTTTGAGCGAGCACGCGGACTAAATTTTAGGCTTATCTCTCTATAAAACCACTCTCTATTCAGTGGTGCAGGAATGGGATGTTACATGGGTGGATACACTGAACTGTTTAAAATTTATATATTTTGGCTGCTATAAAATGGCTTTAATGGCCACTAAACATCTTCTATAGAGCTAATAGACAGCCTCAATATTTAAAGAATTTCGCGTGCAAGTGTCCCCGCCCTTCCATCTCCTCGTTCATGATTATCTTACGAAGCTTCGAGAAAGAGCCATATAATCTCAGCAAGGGTTTCGCACTTGTAACATCCCCCCCTCCCCCCAAACATAATCGTCCATAAGCTTTTACATTTTAGTGATAGTATATAAATGTGATAATAACCTGCTTACGTAAAATAACCTTTTAAATAACAAAACATAGCTATGTATAGCGGCTAGATTGTTCATACTCAATGATTTATTCATAATATATCAATATTATGGCGTACTTCTAGATGCCCTAGATATTTAAATTTCAAGAGTTCAGATTACAAAAAAAAAATCCTATTTAAAAATAATGTTTATTCAATTAATATTTTTGAAAATGTTCATTCTATAGTTGCGAAAGCACTATTGCACCCTAACTATGTATAAACTAAATAACTAAATATATCTAACTTCTAAATGCTAGCTTATTAAATATTAAATGTTTAGAGAATGTTTTAATTTTTCTGTATACTTGGCAACGTTGCGATTTTAATTCTTATAAAAGGGGGGGGGGGATGAAGAGGGCTGTGGGAAGTTTTGTAAGTAAGAGGTATTTAACGTACAAAGAGCGCAATCTTTTACAGTTGAATTAAAAAAATATACCTAATATTTTTTTAAGTGATAATATGTCCATGAGACATCTTGTGATTTCTCCGTTTGGGCACTTTATAGCTTTCTAAAAATTATTGTTATATACTTTTAACTTTGACTTTGAAGACATTGCTCTGTTTAATGTGTGCGCTCAAATTATTTAAAAGATATTTAGTTGCTATTAAAGATTTTAAATGGAAGGAGAAGAACTGATAAATATGTATGGTTTAGTTTGTCATTATAAATCTTACATATAATGTGAACAAAATACTAGATTAATATAGTATTATTAGACTGTTGGCTAGATTATTATTATTAGTACCACGTTTTAAAAGCCGTTCGGGTTATACGCACTTCCGCTAATGTGTAATGGTAGGGTGATTGTGAGATGAAATGGAGAACTTACAGTTTAACGTGGAATCCGAACCAAGGTGGAGGCCTGGCATTCCCCACATTCACAAGTTGTGATTAATACACGTCTTGTTAGAGGTTAATGAAGGGTTTGGTAATCAGATAAATCTGTGCCGGTACCAAGGATTGAACCCTGGACCCCCAACACAAAAGTCTGACACCTTACCCCTAGACTACCAGGTCACCAAGAATAATAAAATTATATATAGATTTTAGGTTTTATTTTGAACCACGTCTTACTACCCGTTTGGCTTATACGCCTATGTACTGTACTAGTTATTCTAATGTGCTAGGGATGAGGAAGGTTGAATTTAGAGGAAGTATACTTGAAAATTGATATTTTTTCGGTCTTATCTCTTAAATTTATTCTCCTTTATAAATATAAGCCACGTGCGAATTTGAATGAAGGGTATTCATTTTAAGAGGTTGCAAAGGATGTTTGCATTTTCAGTATTTTAATCATGAAGCTATTTAATTTTAAGCGGTAGCAAATAATGTGCTGAGTTTCACCTTTAAGGTCAGCTATGAATATCTTTATGGACCGGTAACAAATTACTTTCCAAGGGTGAGGTAATTGGTCGTCTCATTTATTTCCATGTATCGGAAAATAAGACTATTCATGAGAGTGAGACTGCTACCCTTCTGGGAGAGAGCTCAAATTACAACAACTCAGGAATACAGTGTTATTATACAATCTTGAAAAAATGCTAAATTTTGGCAAGAATTTAAAAAAAGCTTCCAAATGAACATCTGCCACTCAAAATTAAAACGAAGCTTTGTTTACTGTGACTAATGATGATCTATTTGACATTTCTCACGCCCAAGCCTTTGACATGTTAAAATACAATGAACTCAATGTATTCCTGAGAGCCCAAAGTGGGAAAGATCACCAAGGCTTTATGGCAGGTGTTGACATTAAACCGACAAAAAAAAAGAATAGCGTCTGGAGTAAAGTAAACAGAGGATACAAGATATGAAGGGGAAATGTGATCAAGAACTGCAAAAACTGTCAACCTCTATGTATTTTGGACACAGTTCATATGATGTTATTAAAAACATCAGAGTCCGAAGGAGAGAATGAGTCTACTACGCGACCTGTTACTAAACAAAATAAGTGATTTGACCAACTCTTGTGGTCAGAAATGAAACAGCTGTAGCTCTGGATCGAACTAAGTCTTCAGATAAACAAGTTACTTACATTCTCACTGCATTTGTAAAAGGTCTGAGACAAACTGTAGAAAAGCTGGCCATAAACCAGTCATTAATCCGGAGAGCACTAATGAAATATCGTGAAGAAGCAGCGTTTGAGATTCGTGAGAAGTTTTCACCATCTGTGTTTTAGCTATCCATTTGGAGGCAAATATTTTGCCAAGTAATAGAGAGAAATATTTTTTGTATATTCTTCCTATTATTTTTTCTGGTGCTGAAGTGGCAAAACTTCTTGTGGTTCTTAAATTTAAGTCTGTAAGAGGTAAGAACAAAGTCAATGGGTTATGTGAGTAAAAGCAAGTATATTAGACACGGCAGCTAGCAATACAAGAAAACTCAATTGGACATGCACTCTCTTGCATCTGAAGCTAAGATGTAACATTCTATATTCTTGGCTTGTTGACATTACATTCTTGAGATCATTTTAGAGAAAGTTTATTCGGAATGTATGTCTAATAAGTCTTCAGAGTCTGATATTGCTTTATTTGAACAATTTAAACTTCAGTTTATAGTTATGATTACCATGCTTTGATAAGTTATGAAGAATTTAAGTTTCAAATTGCCCCTTAAAAGCAAGAACTTGTGACCTGTTTGAATCAATTTTAAAAACACCAACCAAGAATTGATTACAGGGAGCTACTTAAAATTGCACACATAAAAAAATTAGCTATACCACCATTCAGTGTAAGAATCTAGCAACCAGGAGCTCCTCACACTGCAAGATGGATGTCATGACTCATTTATTTCTTTAATCTTTTCTTGTCTCCTCCAGCTCGACTCCGAGCAGTAGAAAAAAGAGGAATTTGTTATTTCATTACCTTTGGATTGGTGGTGTATATCAAACCGTGGTTTACAGCTTCACACATCGTTAGTGCACAAAGAAATGACATTAATTTAAAAAGGACCTCCACATTGAGGCACATAAATAATGGAATTTCAATTGCAGCAGCTAAAGAATTTTCACGACACCTATGGTTTGTTAATAAATAGTTTGTTGGCTTTGTCTTTTTGATATATTGGCTTTTGAAAAAGAAAAGCAGATTATTTGCCAATCGACACTCATACAGGGAGAAGTAGCATATGAGATGTAAAAAGAGTTAAGATGGAAATATGAGTCAGTCGAGAAGATCTTTAAAGGATTTTCTTAGTGAAAAAAAAAAATATAAATTTTTTTTCTATCCTCGCTCTCTCACAGTCACACTTGAAAGAACCTCCAGCAGAATGGAATAACAAATATGATTTCAAAGCCGTTCTGGGGGTTGTAAAGGGCCTTCCAGTCATTAACGATTTCGCAGAAAGAAGGATAGTCCTGATACAAGACTCCAACACAGCAATTACCGCATTAGAGAACTAAAATCAATAACTTTTACAAGTTGTTGAAGAGCATCATTCAGATTATATCTCAACTAAAAAGAGAAAACACTGTAAACCAAAAAATGTTAAAGCCTTTGTTAATATCGATGTTGCTAATGCATATCTGTATTGTTTGATATAATATGCTGTTTAATTTACATTATTAATATATTCTCTAAATAGTGGCTATTTTCTTAACCTTTGTAATATTTGTGCACTCCTAAATGTATTCCCATCGAGCTGAAATTTTAATGTATTAACTAACTCGAATATATGAACAAATTAAGAGGTTAGGGCAGGTAACCCCCCTCACCCCTATAGATAAGGACCACCATTATATACATATACATATATATATATATATGGATCCATATACATATTATATTCATAATTAAACATATATATATATATATATATATATATATG
>CABFOW010006770.1:16385-29170 GCA_902141385.1 Timema californicum
AGGTCCTCCATTTCATCTCACAATCACCCTACCATTGCACATTAGCGTAAGTGCGTATAGCCCGAACGGGTAGTAAGACGCGGTGCTAATAATAATAATAATAATAATAATAATAATAACTCGTTAATTGTGTGCATGTGAGGGGCAGCGGGCTACCGGTTCTTAACACCCATCCGGACTATCCGACTATTTACAATATTAAGGAAAGGATGATGAAGATATCATTTGAAAGGAGATGCTTGGAAAACCATTTTAGGAATAAATAACCTCAGCACGCCCGGCTGGTATTCGAACACCGAACTCCCCATTGAAAGCAAACAAGGTGAGACCAGGTTGGCACCCTAGCCCGCGTGCCCACAGAAACAAACAACTTGTTGAGTATTTCTCGCATGGAACATTAAGTCCAATATTCATAGTAAGATCCTAATGACAGCTAGAGCAGTTACTAGATCTACTTTCATAGTAAGAACCTTATGACAGCTAGAGCAGTTACTAGATCTACTTTCATAGTAAGAACCTTATGACAGCTAGAGCAATTACTAGATCTACTTTCATAGTAAGAACCTTATGACAGCTAGAGCAATTACTAGATCTACTTTCATAGTAAGAACCTTATGACAGCTAGAATAGTTACTAGATCTACTTTCATAGTAAGAACCTTATGACAGCTAGAATAGTTACTAGATCTACTTTTATAGTAAGATCCTAATGACAGCTAAAGCAGTTACTAGATCTACTTTCATAGGAAGAACCTTATGACAGATAGAGCACTTACTAGATCTACTTTCATAGGCAGAACCTTATGACAGCTAGAGCAATTACTAGATCTACTTTGATAGGCAGAACCTTATGACAGCTAGAGCAGTTACTAGATCTACTTTCATAGGAAGAATCTCATGACAGTTGGAACTATTACTAGAGTTAATTTAATATATTCTTACGTCAAGCATGGGCTCTTCAGCTCTGACTTTTGATGGATATTATCAATATTATATCAAATAACAATAATACAAATAGTCCACCTCATAATACACTAGGCAGCTTATGACGGAAGGATTGGTGTTGAAATCCTGGTCAGTATACTGAGAGTGGTATTCCTAAATGGTGTTCCACAATCCCTTGACGCAAATGCAGGTACACTTCCTCTAAATTCCACCTTCCTCATTCCTAGCATATTTTCGTGATAGTACATAATGCGTATAGCTGGACTGGTAGTAAGAAGCCGAGCCTGACTGGTAATGAGACGATGTGCCAGACTGGTAGTTAGAAGCTGAACCTGACTGATAGTGAGACAGTGTGCCGGACTGGTAGTTAGATGCTCTACTGGGCTGGTAGTGAAATGGTGAGCCGGGCTGGTAGCTAGAAGCTGAACTTGACTGGTAGTGAGACAGTGTGCCGGACTGGTAGTTAGATGCTCTACTGGGCTGGTAGTGAAATGGTGAGCCAGACTGGTAGTTAGAAGCTGAGCCTGACTGGTAGTGAGACAGTGTGCCGGACTGGTAGTTAGATGCTCTACTGGGCTGGTAGTGAGATGATGTGCCGGACTGGTAGTGAGATGCTGTACTGGACTGGTAGTTAGATGCTCTACTGGACTGGTAGTGAGACGACGTGCTAATTTTTCTAAACGACAGTAAAATGCTAGGGTCTATCCAAGTGTGTTGCGAAACAACTGCTTATATTTCCTAAAGAGCTCTTCCTGTGAAAATTGGACTGTACAGATGAAAACGTAAATAAATGGTGTTGTCATTTGGAGGTTTGTGTTTGTGTTGGAAGGGTGTGTACCACGCGATCCATGCGTGTGACCAGCCGAGGGCCCCTTGTAGGCTGTCACCCTGGACACGTGTGCACTAACACGGGTGGGCGGGGCTCGAACCCGTTTGATGACGGCTGTCCCGAACTTTCCTATACAGGTGCTGCCTACCATATATGGGCAAGACAAGCGAGCGGGCAGACCCCGTCTTCATTACTTCTCACTTACCAGTGGTCGCTGCCACTTAACTGGTTAACGTGGGACGGAGCGAACGTGAGTTAAGATCCGTGTGTGTGCACTTTTTTATAACAAAACAACATATTGTTCAAAACAAATAAAATATTCCCCCAGTAAATATATTAAGTTCCATTTTCTACAGATGGTAATATCGACAGTGCTTGAACATCTGTCTTGGGTATCACGTAATTTGACCTTAAACGTAACTCGCCTCGGTGGCGTAGTTGGCTAACGCGCTTGTCGTGTTGAGCTCGACTGCTGACGACGGGGAGATCGAGGTTCGAATCTCGGTCGGGTAAACTGAGGGTGATTTTTCCTAAATGGTTTTCCACTCTCCCTCCACGCAAATGCGGGTTCACTTCCTCTAATTCAACCTTCCAAATTCCTAACCCCATTAGAGTAATTAGTACTTAAAGCGTATAACCCGAACGGGTAGTAAGACGCGGTGCTAAATATTAATTAATTAATTTGACCTTAAACGTAGGTTCTGACGTGACCTCATCCTTCCAGATAGGTGCTGCACTCAACTGGCTGGCTAGTGTCGCCCACCTGCACCATCTGGGAGAAATAACATGTATTAGGGAATCCTTGAAGCATGGTAATTTCCCGTTTTGCTGAATTTCTACGAGCGAACGAGAAAGAGCTTATAGATATTGTCGAAAAGCTATATCGTATCCTGCCTTCTAGGGCTCTTTCACACGTTACAATCCACGAGGACCGATGGCTTTACCAACCATCCGAAGAAAGATGTGCTACAGATTTTCATCTCTCGGTAAAAAAAAAACCTTGATCTTGGTTGGGTTCGAACCCGTGGGTTGTGAGGCGAGCACTTTACCCCAAGACCATCAAGATCGTTAAATTTATCTACCGTACTTAATTAATATTTTATTCATTAGAAAAACCCTTTAAAACCCCAAAAATACGAATATTAACAGTTGAATTTATTTCCCCTTCCCCCCACCCACCTATCTAGCAATCTAGCAGCCTATCAATCTATCAATATAGCAATATAGCAATCTGGAAGTCTAGCAATCTGGGTCATCGTAGACATCAAGTACATGCTATAATTGCCACCATGTGTGTTCGTACCACACATTCAAATATAGAAATGGTAACACTTTAAATTGTAAAAATACTGGCCTTACGATATTAGAATAGAGAAACTAAGTGGGACTATAACGTTCCTAGGTGAAGCTGTGTGGCATTAGGAGAACAAACAAGGGAAGAGGGAAATACAAATGACAATACAATGTGTGTTGTGAACCCCATATTAAATATATAGTTCGATTCACAAAGATCCTCTTTACGCTCTTATAGCAGTTACCTTTCAGAATGGAAACTGTCAAGTTTTAAACTAGGCCTATAATTACAAGTCTATGTAGGCCAATGTATAGGGCCCTAGAAAATAGTTTTGTGTTCATTACAGTAAGCACCAAACTCGTGTACTGTTGAATGTTTTGTCAATAATAATATAAGAGCAACATCTTATTGGCGATAGCTCTTATATCGCGTTCTCTTCGCCTCCACCTGAACCGGTTATAACCAGTTCACCCATAAGACACCGCTGGGACGTAACAAAGCTTTCACACAGATTATTATCAAGACGAAAACTTTTATTTGACGCAACACGCACTTAATTTTAAATCACAAAACATAAACCTAGGTCAGCAAACCTAATCTTCAAACCAGTAGTTTATCAGGATAAATAGGACGAACTATAAATATACTCGGATCCTGCTGGTATTCGACGGCGGACCTTCTATATCAATGTTTTTTTACAGTCGCTTCATAATTACAAATAGGGATATTCGCGTCTGGGCTATTCATTATTGTGTAATTATCCCCTTGTACCTGTGTTTGTGCCACCTCGTACCTGTGTCTGAGCCACCTTATTCTTGTTTTTGTGCCACTTGCTGCAGGAGGACTACAGCCCAGCTGTATGCCTGGAACATTGCCCAGGCCCCGTGGGGGAGAGTGTTGATGGGCGCGGCGGATGTATACTAACCTTGAGGGGATCGATCCTGGGACCACGGATTGATGAACCAGGCCCAACTACATATCCCTTTGAATTTACATTTAATCTGAGGAGATCTCGCTAGGTAACCCTTTCCACGTACTCACATCGGCTGGAGTTAAGCCCATGGTATGCTCCCGGAACCCCAGTGTCACATGACCTGATGATCTCTCTCCCCCATATTTGAACACGCTACCTAGAAGGTAAAGTATAGCTGAGAGGGCCGAACAATTATTGCAAAACTAAATACAACTCTACTAAAACACACGTATGCCCGGTGGTGCCACGTTACTCTCGAAGCAGTGTGGACGCAGACGCAATGTAGAGAAGCTGTGTAGCATTAGCGTGGACTGCTAATATGACAATGTTACTACCCACCCCTAAACAAGCTAATATTCATAGACATCCTGCGATATAAATGCCAATAGAACCTTCCAAGTTTAAAATACTACCCCAAATAATCTTATACTTATTAACTTCCAGCATTATTAAACATCTCGATCTTACTATTTGTATATAGATCTCTACTCACGCGTATATCTGCCTGGTGTAGACAGAGGTACAGGTCCAGCCTGCTCACCACGAATGCTAGAATGAAGAGAAGTCCTAACACGCTGCAATTGTGCGGCACCCTGGTTCCAACGAAGAAAACCAGCAATGCTCTGATTGGCAAGTTCGGTACTAGATCACTCATATGTTTGGACACCTGGGTTGTGTACGTGACCTAACAAGTATAGCTCTATACCTGCTCTTTTTGTGAGTCAAAAGCAGCGACAGATGTTCAAGACAAGAACCCGGCCTACGTGACCAACACAGAGAAGCCTTTCCACCAGATGTTAGCGAATGACGTTATTCCAAAGGAGAATTCCCAACTTCCCGCGGCAACTAGACCTATATAACGAGGGACCACAAACACTATCGAAGACTATTACTTTGGCCACTTCCACGAGAAGTTCTTTTCAGGAGTAGGACGTTATCTAGCCAGGATGGCTTATACTATCTTTGTTTAAATCTATAAAATATAAATTTCTGCGATGGGTTTGATTTTCTTAAAATACTTTGGTTTATTTTGTTATGGAAATCTGTCAGTGTAAGTATTGGTAATGTTTTGCTAAAAACTTTAATTGTAAACGTAAATTCTGTTATGGAGCACTTAATGCTTCCTGTTGCCACTTGGGTGCTAGTATCTTTTTTCTTGGTTTAAAGATATAGCCACATTTTTTGGTTCTTTTTAAGTCTTGTAATATTTAGGCTGATTTTTTTTTTCTTTTTGGGTTATCAGTAATTTAAATTCTTTAAATTAATAATGTTTCTTTTGTTGGTAGACCTCCACCGTGGTTCGGATTCCACGTTAAACTGTAGGTCCTTCATTTCATCTCACAATCACCCTACCATTACACATTAAGCGTAAGTGCGTATAACCCGAACGGGTAGTAAGACGCTAATAATAATAATAATAATAATAACTCTTTTGTGGGTTATTTTGAAGACTTATTAGCTTTGATGTTAATGTTAAAATAACTTAAGTTTATTGTTTAATATAGTTTTGACGTTAATATTCGCTGATTCTTTTAGGCAAAATTACAAGTTCTGTAATGTAACTATTTTTATTTTTACATTAAATATTTAAATGTGGAAATGTTGTTTAATTATTTAAAAGTGACGAGGGTAATAATCCTGCGAAGGTTTTAGTTTAGTCGGAAATTAAAACCTTTGTGCTTTAACGTGAATATCTGGTGGGATATTTAAATTTAAATTTATTTCATGAATTTAAAACAGTTTGATTTTTATTCACTGGTATGAATCTGGCGCTTTGTGAACCATTTAAAAGAGACTCATTAATATAATTGTGATTTTGTATAATTTTTAGGAGTTAAAACTTTAAGTAAATATCTGATACGATATTTATATTTATTCCCTAAATTTAAAACTTTTTTGTCTGTATTCACTCTGTAACCTACCCCAATCATTTCTCCACACAAATTATACTCAGAGGTAGGTACAAGAGAGTTATAAATTTACCAAGCAAAAACATTATACACCTCAATGAGGGTCAGGGACAAAACAATTAGTACAAAACTTGGACGTAGCCCAAGGACAAAAGCATACCAAAACCTACCAAGGCCAGAAGGGCGCTAATACAATAAAAAAGGGCTGGCGGCCCCATCGTTAGGTGCCCACAATGGCATCGTCCATAAATGCCGATATATCATAATTAAATTGGTCTCCTGTCTAAGTATGGTTTTAACCATGAAAAAACAAGAACAAATCCTTGCCTAAGACTAAGGCTGAGAGAACAAGACATGTAGCCATAAATATGGTTGTAAAGCCAATCCAGTGACCCTTGACTACATGCACAGCCTAACGGCCCTAAGGTTTACAAACAAAAATATTTGTAAAGTGGTACCAAAGGAATTTCCTAACCATATTAATGATAACCCCATACAAGGATTGTAGCCCCGTTTGGCTTACGGTCCCTAAGTTAACTAACATAAATATAATTTAAGGTGATAACAATAAAATATCCCAACTTTAACAATAATAGTTCTGCATATGGGAAGTAGTCCCGTCTGGTCGCGGCCCCAAAGTTATTTAACATAAATATAATTCAAGATGATAACAATAATAGTTTGTTAATGCAAATAATGGGCATAAGACCCGTACGAGCGTACGAGACGTTTGATTTTGAAAGATAAACAGCTATAGCCAAAGAGAATTTTGAATATTGTGACGAGCCTACACAATGAATAGGCCTTTACCTCGTAAAGTCCAGAGTGCAATGCGTGTCTCTTCTCTGAACTCAGACCATTTATATATCATGATGATATGTGCTCCCAGAGCGCGGATAGGTTGGGAGGGGGGATTTTCTAGAACCTACACGTAGGCCAAAGAACACCAGTCACACGCACAACTCAGTTCTTAGAGGATTTTAGAACGCGCACTGCACACGCTCAGTGAAGTTCATTTGTCTGGAAGAAGGGAGGGGGGAGTTGCCAACACGGCCAGCAGCGAGGCTCGAAGATCGGCTCAGTAGAATGGTGATAGTCCAGCGGAGTGTTTCTCGGGTTTATTTGAAGTGCGGTCGTATTACGTCAACAGCGTCAACAAGGGCTGGCTTTGGTGAGTGAAACCATTTATTCCCCATAATTTGTAACAAGGTTACAACTGGTGTAAATCTGGCGCGTTTTAAACCTTTTAAAAGAGGCTCATTAAGCTCTTTGCAATGTTTGTAATATTTATAAATTTTACCTTTTTATAATTTTGATTTTATTTGATCTTAATTCGCTNTCTCGGGTTTATTTGAAGTGCGGTCGTATTACGTCAACAGCGTCAACAAGGGCTGGCTTTGGTGAGTGAAACCATTTATTCCCCATAATTTGTAACAAGGTTACAACTGGTGTAAATCTGGCGCGTTTTAAACCTTTTAAAAGAGGCTCATTAAGCTCTTTGCAATGTTTGTAATATTTATAAATTTTACCTTTTTATAATTTTGATTTTATTTGATCTTAATTCGCTGTGGTGAATTAGAATCTTATATATCATTTAGAAAAGTTTCTTTAAATAATGACAACTATTTTGTTTATTTAATTGGTCTCTTCTAGACAAGTTTTTTTTTAAATTTTGAAACGCACCACGCATGAAATAAACTGCTTAGATTTATTTGTTTTTCAACACTCTCCAAAAAGACCTGTAAGGCCATGCAACTTAGTGTTTTAATCCTGTTTGTTACTTTGAATACAATTCAAATATTTCTTTAACCTGCAAATGTTTTATTTTTACATATATATCTTTCCTTTAGAGATCACCCTCCTCTTTTTTAGTCTATTGTGGCCGTAACTAAATAGAGTGATAGTGGGGTGGTACTGCTGGACGCGCACTCTGGTCACTAGTCGCAGTCACCTCAAAGGAACTGGCCACATAATAAACTATGGATAGCAGTCCAAGTCGCTGGTCGCAGACGCGAGACGCGCCGAGAGAATCCTAACTTTAGACCACGCGACCCCCAACACGGCTATAGATAATACCCAACAAATCTAGCTGTGGTTATTTTTTCCTGCTTGAGGTGTCTGTGCTTAATATGGTGATATTTACCGGGTTTCCAGGTAAACTATACCCAATTTATTGATGCATTGGTGGATGTTAAAATACGTATTACTCTTCTTATTAACATCACCTTAGCTCCTTATTAAAACATCAACTATGGTCGCTCAAGTCCACACACAGCTTGGTATGTGTATGTTTTTATGTTGACAGATGCAAATATAGGATGTCGTGTATTCATACACCAGCAAACGTGGACACTCACGGGCTGTGTTAATATTAACAACTGTGGCCAACCCGCTTCAGTGATGTATGGTCTCGGACGTCACTCTCGCAATAGACTGGACCACCGAGGACGAGGATATTCAGGTTCAAATCCTGGTCAGGTGTACTGAGGGTACTTTACTCTATATAATTTCCTACTCTCATTTCTATAATTGCAAGAACTGCTAACGGTTCTGTCATGTGTGGAAGGATTGCCCCGCTGGTCCTAGGTGTGAGTTCTGTGTTCACAACCACTAGAGGAGTGGGTGACCGGAGGAGAGGTGATCTACTCAAAGTGTCCCTAATGCTCGGGAACTCAATACTTGAGCTGGAGGGGTGTACAAGGCCCTAAGGATATGGAACGAGGCTCCAAGTTTCGTGAAGGGAGGATGAATGACTTAAGCGAAGGCCAGAAACCCTCGGGAAGCGTTGAGAAACGGAAGGTGATCATGACTCCTGCTTCAACACAAAAGCCACCGGTTAACTCTTTCACGGGTGCGTTGTTAGGGAGACCAACTCCTCCTCTCCAGGCCGAGACTCCCGCCAAAAGACACAGTCCTGATGTCAGCCCCGGCTAGCCCCTCTTCCCCTGTGGTTGAGAATCTGCCCGAGACCACTTCTCTTCTTTCCAATACTTGCACCCCTTCCCCCGCTCATATTACATCCGCTATCGCACTTTCTCACACTTAAAGCCCCTTTCTCCCCGTACCTACCCATATTCCCGTAAACTCCACCCCAGAGGATGAGGCTGCCAAGCTCAAACTTGTATTGAGCTGCTCAGAGAGATACCTGAACAGGATACTTGGGACTTTTCATCGAGTCTCTTGAGGAAGGTCCACGTTTCTCCGAGGGAGCAACTATGGCTTCTAATCAGGAGCACATCGTCCTATATTTGGTCTTCCATTGCAGCACACCCGAATAAAGTAACACCAATGTTGATGGAGCTCATTGCCACACTCTGGGACGCTAACGGAGCTGCCCGAAAATGTCCTGGCTAGGTATCGTGTTGATGTAATGCTGTTGGGAGAAAACCACTTGCGCCCCGCAATGAGGTTCTAGTTGGCAGAGTATATCTGTTATCGGAGCGACTGAGCTGGGGATATAGCCAGGGGTGTGGGATGTCTGTTTTGGTCTGAAGGGTGCTTCACCATCATACTATCTCGCTTCCTCCTCCCCAACACATGGGAGCATCGGTTATCCAACTAAGGTACCTCTTACACCCCTCTAAGTCTCATTTTTATCTACTTCCTTCAACAGCGTCGGCCACTGAAGCATACATGGAAGCGTTGCTATGTGGTACCATGCCTCTTTTAACAGACGGATTATTATTATCATCATTATTACCGCGTCTTATTACACGTTCGGGTTTTACGCACATACGCTAATGTGTAATGGTAGGGTGAATGTGAGATGAAATGGAGGACCTACAGTTTAACGTGGGATCCGAACCACGGTGAAGGCCTGGCATTCCACACATTCTCAAGCTGTGATTAATACACGTTTTGTCAAAGGTATAGAATGGGTTTGACAATCAGATAAATCTATGCTGATACCAAGAATTTAACCCCGGACCCCAGCACAGAAGTCTGATACACCATCCCTAGACCACCAGGTCAACTGTAATAGATGGAGACTACAACTCAAAGCAACCTTCATAGGGCTGAGGAAGGCTGGGCAAACGTCAAGAGACCCGTCGGACAAGGCCAACTATAGCTGCAAAGTCCGTGTGGTTCGTGAGATGGTCTAGTAAGAATACCGGAACAGTGTCTGGGGGAACAATATTGAGAGGCTGTGCGTACAAGATAGGTCCTTGTGGCAGATGACGAGGAACTTTCAGTGGGTCCCTACACTAAGGACACCGATCGTCAGATGGAACAGGGCGGCCAAATACAACCAGGAGAAGCCTAATGCTCTCGCTGAGCACATTGAGGCGCAATCTGTACCGAGTGACAACCCGACTGATCCAGTACACATAGCGCCCGTAAAGGAGGTATCAGTGCACTCTCTTACAGACCCTTGTATGAACTCGAATCCAGAAATGGAACAGAAATTTTGCAGGCATTAGCCACTCTAAGATTAAACAAAGCCCCCGGAATGGATGGCGTCAGAAACGTGACCCTCAGAATCATGCCATTGGAGGTGATATATTTTTCGTGGAGTTATTTAACGTCGTCCTACTCCTGAATTTTTTTTTTAGTTCTGTAAGCACGCCAACGTCCTCTGTTTCCACAAACCGGGTAAGGACCCAGCCCTTGCTTAGTCCTACCGACCAATAAGCTTGCTTGACCGTTTGTGCAATCTCGAGAGGCTATTATTGATGAGACTAACGAGGCATATTCGGAAGGAAGTTATGCTGGTGGACGAGCAATTTGGCTTCCGGGCTGGACATGCGACTTTACACCAACCTGTCTACCTGGTCATTCAGGTCACCAGGAACGTCAACATCAACAGGGTGCCCGTTGCTTTTTCCGTTGACGTGGCAAAAGCCTTTGAACATGTTTGGCTCGGAGGACTCCTTCCCCTATAACTTCTCCTTTACCTAGTTAAGGTTGTACAATCTTATCTTTACCACATTATCTTTTTCATTACCTTTGGGAACGTGACATCCCAAATCAGAAGCAACCGGGCTGGATTGTCTCAGAGCTCCCTCCTGGGCCCTGTATCTTCAATATGTATGTCAAAAACATTCCGAAATCCCCAGAGACTGGGTTGGTGCTGTATATGGACGACATAGCTCAGGCTGCTAAGTACCTGGGGCTTACACTGGACACCAAACTGACCTGGAGACTACACTTTACTGAACGATACCGAGACGAAGGATGGGGCCCCTAGGCCCACTGCTCAACAGGCGTAGCGCCCTGTCCACGAGGAACGGACTGACACACTACAAGAAGTTGTTGGGCCGATTCTAAATTATGCGTGTCCCTCTTGGAGTCACCTGGTGGACACATACAACTGCACCGGGGCATGGATATGCTCCTCACCCAGGCCTCCCCTACCCCCATAGAGTAGTGTCACCGCATGTAAGTCCAAAAACCCATATCTGGTTTACAATTTCCATTCTCCATACTAATTAAGATATGCTTTGTTACATTGTTTCAGTAACCTTTGCGAAGTGCGACAACCCGTCCTTACAGTTCAGTTAACATAATGGTGTGACCAGTTGATCGGTACATGATGAAATTTGCTCTCGTGATCCTCTTCAGGGAGCATTAGAGCGTGTCAATATGCGTCTGCGTTCTATAAATTCCACCTTCATAAGCCCTGCCCCATCAGTTAATTAAATGCGCTTATAGCGTGTACGGGTAAAAAGTTGTATCCTTATAAATATTTATCTGAACCTAAGATAAATCAGTTCGCTATATTGAAAGGCTCCGAAATTATTACTTCACATTAAAATAACACAGTTGTAATATAATTACTCTTTATTTTAAAGCAATCTTTCATGTTAATAATTCATGAAAAAAATTTACACAAACCAATCAATTAAATAACAATAATTTGTTTTTAAGGTTCGCCACTCGAGATCGTGACGCCAATATAATGAGAGATTTATTACGAGTTGGTATGTTTGAAAGAATGGTTATTAAGTCATAAATCTCTATTGCAAGGTTTTAGAACTTATGGCTTAATCTTTGAACTGCTCCACTGTATCTCCAGGAAGAGGTAAACAATAGTAATACTAATAAGCTCTCGCCACCTGGCACGATCGCTGCCAACGCCTCCATTACTTTTCAACGTCTTCATAAATACAAGAGAAAAGCTAAGCTGGCTCCGTAAGACCTTATAGATGCGTAGTTTGTAAACTAAGTGAACGATTCTTAGCACTGCATGGACTAGATGAACTAGATCACCTTCTAAAGCGACCTAGTTCAAAGAGAACTATAAGGTGACACCAAAATCGTGATTCTTCGACCAATCTCTGTTACGACAAACAAAACAGGTCAAACTTCTCTTAAGTGCTACTATGTCAGACTAGTTTGGGTTTAAAGGGAGGCAATTGTTTGACTTTTATTGTTCATCATAACTACAGTTTAATTTTAATAGGTTACAATAAAACTGTATACTCAGGTTGACACAATGGCGGAAATAAAAAATATTTCAATAATTGTATTTACATTATTATTCTGTTTGATTAATGATACAATAATAAACTATTCAGTAATCAATAAAGAAATATTATTTGTAAGCTAATGGTACATTTCTAGGGGAAGTCTTCGATGAATAGATCAATTACTTATAGAATGCCAAATGTTAGTGACTTTCAATTAATGTTGGTGGTAAAAAGTGGGCTTCTTATAAAAATCGGGCTTTACCGACCCCCTCCACCCCCCTCTTCACACCCCACCGCACCAAGCAATAAACATCATTGTTCCGGTTCCTCTGCTCTTAATATCTATAATAATATTTAGCACCGCGTCTTACTACCCATTCGGGTTATACGCTTTAAGTACTAATTACTCTAATGGATTAGGAATT
>CABFOW010006771.1:8016-29168 GCA_902141385.1 Timema californicum
CCACGTTAAACTGTAGGTCCTCCATTTCATCTCACAATCACCCTACCATTACACATTAGCGTAAGTGCGTATAACCCGAACGGGTAGTAAGACGCGGTGCTAATAATAATAATAATAATAATAATAATAATAATAATAATAATAATAATAATAATAATATTGCCCGCTTGGGTTATACGCTTTAAGTACTAATTACTCTAATGGATTAGGAATTGGGAAGGTTGAATTAGAGGAAGTGAACCCGCATTTGAGTGAAGTGAGAGTGGAACACCATTTAGGAAAAACCACCTCTAGTTCACCCGACCGAGATTCGAACCTCGATCTCCCCGTCCTCAGCAGTCGAGCTTAACACGACAAGCGCGTTAGCCAACTACGCCACCGAGGCGGGTTACGATTTTATTAAAGTGTTATTTACTATTATTATTAACTTAATCGCATCCCATTGAACTTGGTTTTAAAATCGAAGAGGAATATAAAATGAAAAATTAGATTTATAGCTACTTTATGGTGACTCATACGCCCCAGTATATCCAAGAGCTATCTTGATTATTACTAAGTATCCTTGTAATATATGTCGATATATATTCTATTGAAGGACATAATGATACACCTTGTGGGATTTAAACCAAGGACTCATAACGAGGGCCTACATTTTATGTCATTCAAACACGTAATCACTTCTCTCTGTGATTTGTTCGGATCATTTAAATCACAGAATAATAGTGTGTCAAACTTAAACAGTGATGTAAGCAGGTTTGTGAAATAGAGGTGAGGAGGGACTTAGAAACAGAAATGGAGGAAAAGGAGGAAGGAGGTGGATTTTTAAGGAAAAGGATATTTTTTATTAATAATATGGCTTTAAAAGCTATGTAGAGGAAGTTTAAATTAGTTTTAAAATGTTTACCTAAGTTGATTGACACCGATAGTATTTCACATCATCTGATAAGTCTTAACTACATTTTATTTCCTCTTCAGGATTCAGTACAGTCATAAACCAATTTCACGGTATAGTGACTTAAAATTACGTTTAATACTTATATAAAATTACTATGGACAGAAATATTAAGAGGTGTTATACTAAAATTTTATTTTAAAATACAAAGTAGATTCAGGCTCAGTATTGTGAAAGAATACAGTATATTATGGTAAAAAGACAACTGTAGAAAAATTATTATTATTATTAGCACCGCGTCTTACTACCCGTTCGGGCTATACGCACTTACGCTAATGTGTAATGGTAGGGTGATTGTGAGATGAAATGGAGGACCTATAGTTTAACGTGGAATCCGAACCACGGTGGAGGCCTGGCATTCCTCACATTCACAAGATGTCTTGTCAGAGGTGAAGGAAGGGAACTGTAGAAAAACATTTTTTTTTGTGGTCAGCATTGATTAAAATTTCACTTTATATTATTATATTTTATCCATAAAAAGTGATAGCCTAACTACAGCTAGCATGATTTTTACATAATGCACATTTTAAATTATTGTTTGAGTAACATTTATAATTACTGTCAATAAAGTCCTTTGCTGTTAAAATCAGGCTGTACATTTACAAACACAACTGTAAGCTAGAAATATTGATATTAAATTCAATGTTCACTATTAGAAAATGCATCATAGTTCTAAAAGTGGTGTAGAAAGAGGTGTTTTAAGGGGGTGTTGGGGCCTCCTTTGGTTTGGGGGTTCCCCAGGAAGCGCACATATATGCAGATACAACCAAATACAAGGAGTGTGGGAGAAATATGAGGTATAAGAGGGGAAGGAAAGTAGACAATACCTGATAATCATCCTCACAAGTACAACAAATTAAGTATTTAAATTATAAATTATCTCCAAACTCATAGTACTAGACCACGAAAACCCTTTGTAAGGAGCTGTTATATATTCCTAACCTATATTAAAAAAATATTTCTTGCCCCAGACAATTTTAGTTTTTAAGGCCTACCCTAATTTATACTCTGAGCCACGTCACTGGTACTTAATTTGGTGTTGTATTTATTCAACGCTGTATGTTCCATATATAACCAAATTAGTTGAAATAACTCTTTTTTTGACTTTGGAATGCTTGGGTAGTTTTAGTATTCCATTTACATTTTGGAAATATTATTCATCAGTTCCAGAATGGGTCTAGTATAGCCTAGATAGATGTAAAAGTTGGTTTTACAGTTGGGCAATAAGTATGTTTTCTCAATGATCTCTCTGGAGTCTTCCAAACAGGGACAAAATAAAACAAAATGACGTCTATAATGAACTTAAAAATAGTTTCGATTATATAAGTAGCATACTGATTTTTACATGTTATTATTTTTATGAATATAAGTGGCAAATGGACAAATGGACACATGCACACATGGATAAAACTATAATATGTAAGGGATAGCATGGACAAATAAGTGTGTATATATATATATATATTACTAATTTATACATATATTATAATAATATATATAATCATTTATACATATAATACTATAGTAATTTATATACTATCATTTATACATATATATTATTTATATATTAAACTTATAATAATTTATAAATAAGTGATTACATGATCAAATTATATATATATATATATATATATATATATATATATATATATATATATATATATATATATATGTGTGTGTGTGTGTGTGTGTGTGTGTGTGATAACATGGACAAATAAGTTTATATTACATATATTAGTAATAAAATGTACAAATACTTTTGTATATATAAATAAATAGTGATAACATGGATATATAAATATGTTACTTTATAAATTATAGGATTATTACTAAATATTATATTAAACAAATTACTCTAGTGACAGGAGACTTAATAGGCTTCCAATAAGATCATCTTTAAGAATAGTTTCTTCATACTCTTCTCAAAGCAAATACACATTATAATATCTATAAATTATACTAATGTTAAAGATTGATACCAGTACCAGTGGGCACGCAGGAAAACCCTTCAGTCTCGTGTATTTTGCTAGTAGGATGGGGTTATAAACCTGGCCAGGTGGACTGAGGTATTTAAATAAAGGCTTTGTAGGGATATACTAAGGTAACTTTTTAAATGCGAAGAGAAATTGAAGCGAAGCTTGAAACATCGAAGTCGGAACCAAAGTCAAAGATAAGGATTTTGATTTTGTCACATACCACTGTTTTTAATTTTCAAACTTTCCATTAGATGCATCTATGTAAAGAGAAATATTTAAAGAAAAAATAAACCACACTATATCATTTTATACTTAAATGCATATATGAATTTATTTAAGCTTACTTTGTAGAGGTCGTTCAATCAAGTCGTTGTTAAAATACTGTTTATTAGCTACTCTAAAAATGGCTAAATGTTGAAATACGTCATATTTATCAAGTTATTACATATATATTCATAATATCTTGAAGCTTTCTTCTTCTTCTTCTTTCGAAACGTTTCTAATAATCGAAGGATATTGTGGGTGTCAAAGTCGAAGCTAGGAAGAATTGATGTTCGGCTTTGAAATGTTAAAGCTTCACACATATAGAATGGCTAGCTCCTCTTAACTGATTAGGTGGCCGCAAGTTCTAAGGCGTCACTCTCGTGAATCTTGGGAAATCGGGGATCGAATCTCGATCGGGTCTACTGGGGGTGGTTTTTCCAAAATGGTCACCCAAAGTATGTATATAGCTTGAACATATAATAAGACACGGTTCTAAAATAAATTTACATCTTCCTATCCAAGCAAATGAGAGTACACTCAATCAAAACTATAACTTCCCTTCTACTACTTCATTGATGTAAGCGGTTAGAGGATCACATAACACATTCTCAAGTAACTTTCTTGCCCATAGTTTTCTAATCAAACATTACATAATCCTTTCTTCCTTTGTCATTTGAATACACGGGTCCATGCCAAACAAGCTCACAGTTTAGTATAATGTGGCATCAAGGTTCTTCCGATGAAATACTTTTTATCTCAGTTAAACACACAAGCAGTAACTACACGGCTGAATGTTCTTGTTTCCCTACGCGTGCTTGGAACATTGAATTGATACAGCTACTCGCTATTCCAGTTTTTCAACTTGATGCCAACTAGTGGCTTGTGTTTTTTTGTTTTAAAAGTATGCTCTGTCAAGACGGTATATACCTAATATGTTTGTAGCTTGTCAACTTACTTGGCCTAACAATATTTGCTTACATCCGAAATTAACGGAAAGTGATATTAAATGTTGGGGGTAAATTGCTCTACAAAACTTGCACACATTTAGGAACGTTAGAAGGTTTTAAGTACTCAATAAGCAACTTTAAGTTAAAAAAACTATAATGCCAAAAAAACAGAAATTAAAGGAAGGTTCTCATGGTTCGACTTTCAAACGTGTCTGTGGTTCAACCCCTGTGGATGACAGCAACGATAAGTACAAGCTAGTCCCGCCAGATGGAGGCTGGGGATGGGTCATTGTCTTCGCAGCTTCTATATGCAACGTAAGAAATAGTTAATAAACTGTATGCAATATATGTATATTAGGCATCACATATTAATACCCGTTCGGAATGTCCGTATTTAATCACACTAATGGAGGAAGGGTAAAGAAGATAGAACTTTAGAAGAAATGTACTAGAATTCACGCTTGTGTATGCGCAAAGGGAAGAGGCTATTGGTTAACCATTTTGGGAAAAGCACAATCAGTACATTTATCTCGAATTTGAACCTTGGTTTCCCTGTCACCAGGAACTTGAAATAAGATGAGTTTATGAGTTTAGACGTTTAATTTGGAGAACCCATCGATGCTTGTATTCAGTTAATTAGCACACATTTTACCCGCATCAGTGTGCACGCGGACTAAACTTCAAGCTCATATCGTAATATAGTTGGATAGTGATGGGTTGGCTGGGATTAGAAACCAGACTGTCTTTAATGAAGATACTTTTACCTGAATGATTTCCCACTCTCGTTCTACGGAGATTCTGGTACATTAACTTTAAATTTTACCTTTCTTATTCGACTTTTGTTAGTAGTGATGTGGATATCCCGTACGGGTACTGACCCACTGTTAATAAAATACATTTTCCATAAATGAAACATGACTTACAAACCAGCTTAGCCTAGGATAGTAACACTCGACACTTAACACCCAACCTTAGTAGCAAGAAATTAATTGCTGGGTAATAGGACAAAGCCATAGATAAATATTAAATAATTTCAAGCGATTCCTTGTTTCAATAAAAACATTCTGGTATAGAAGTCAGTTTCCATACGAATTCATTCACTAGATATCTATTAATTTGTATTCATAGACACATTTTTATTTTTTTCAACTTACCCTCCTCAGTGGCGTAGTTATCTAACGTGCTATTTTCGTGTTGAGCTAGACTGCCAAGGATGGAGAGATCGAGTTTGAATCTCGCTTGGGTGAACTGGGGTGGCTTTTGCTTAATGGTTTTCCACTCTCACTCCACACAAATGCGGGTTTACTTCCTCTATATTCAACCATCCCAATTCCGGATCTATTAGTGTAATTAGTACTTAATAACCCTAACGGGTAGTAAGACGTGATGCTAAGTATTATTATTTTTTGAGCTTGTAGTATGATTTCAATGGAGTTGTCAAACTATACATGTTAAAACCTAAAAATAGTTGATAAAGCATTAAAAATGTGTTCATGGTTGGCAAAAATTTCTAAAGAATAAATTACAACTAATTTTGCTACACATTTTATAAATACTTAAATAGGGTTTATATTTGTTGACAATAAATATATCCATGACATTTGCAACAATAGTGGTGAAAATTGGTGATTTATTTTGTCTGTTGTTCTAAATAATAATATAATAAACAATAATGATATAAATACAGATCTATGCCTATAATATTAAATATGATTAATTTAAATGGGCCACACTAAATAAATCGCAGATTATTTTCAAAAAATCAGAGATATATTCAATTTCTAACGATTAAATTTAATAAATAAGTAGACCTAACTTTTAATGTATTTACTATATTTTATTGTTGTCCACAAGGTAAGTAATTTATTTCCTAGGCTTCCTACCATTAAAAATACAAATGGCCCCCATAATTTTCACCTGGCTCAAACATATAACTTATATAAACTAATCCAAACATGAATAAATTAACTTTGACTGACTTAAATGGAGCTTAGTTAAGCTTAGGAAACTTTTAAGTCAATAAGATAATATGTCTCTCACGCCCTTCAACAGATATGTAGGTAATAATACTCATAACAATGGAAATATTAGTCTCTTGAGTCCACAGTAGACTATTTCATAAATATTTAATTTTCAAAATGGTATTTTTTATTTATATTTACATTTAATATAGTATTAACTTTAATTTCTTATAGTATTTAAAGTTTATTGAGTTAAGATTGACTAATAAACTTACTCTCCAGACATTGACCATATACTAGTGAAAATCTTTCTTTACATAAGTATATATATTTACGTATTTATATATATTTACGTATTTATAATTACCTTAAATTCAACCTAAACAATTTATTATTGTAGCTGTTGTAGGATTTCCGCGGAAAGAGAAATACATATTCACATATTTTTTACCACTTTTGCATTAATTTATTTCAAAATATTATGATGATTTCACGTAAATTACAATTTTCAAAGAAATTGAGGAAAGTGAAAAAATAGAAAATGCAAGAAAACCATAGATTATCACTATTTTATAAATGTTTTAAATCATAAGCCTATTGTCACAGTTTTAATGAAAATTCTTGACCAATGAATGTAAATACATCGCTAGAAAATTAATGTAGGCCTATATGAACCATCAAAGTTGCAAAGTTAGCCCCATATCTCACCTAGAGAAAGAACTACCATGTCAGGTAAAGTTAGACTCTGTATTTAAAGTAAAGTAGTGCCCTGTATAATAAAAGCACGGACAACGATTGCAAGACACATGCCGGCAAGGACAACTTGTGATTACTAAATTAATTAAATAGTATTAAGTTTAAATATAATGCACCAGAAAATCATAGTTGGAACACGTCTACTATCAAACAGATTATCGTAATATTAATAAAAATAACGGGTTCTATTTTAATTTATGTACAGTACATTGTACATTGTACTTGTATCTTAAATACGTTACTTGCATACCCATAATTTCTCACCCTTCTAATTAAAATTGAGCTATTTTCTTATAGCTCGGGATCTGGGAGTTATCGTCCCTATTCTTATGTATGATATACTATCTATAAAAGATTAATAGATAAAAGGAAAAAGGAATCCCAAAACATCTATGTAAAAAATGTACATTAAATTAAGTTAAATATTTGAAACAAACAGTACCCAGCCGATATGAATTGCAACAAACTTAGATAATAAACGAACGGATTCCATGGAAAACGCATTATCTGCCAAAGATCGATCATAAGATAAGTGAAACAAAATGATGTATAATATTATATACAACCATAGTGGAAATAAGAGTATCACATTTCACCAAATACACTGAATGAAAGTTGCTGTTAAAAATCCCGTTTCACCGAATAGTATAATGGTTCATTGCGTTATGTCAGAAGATAATATTTATTTTACTTGTTCTTTAGCCATGTGCATTTGCTTCTAAAGGCACAGGTTTTGCTCTAGATTTTTAACTATGTAATCGCTAAACAAGGCCCATCCCCTTTTCAATAGGAATTATGTTTTGTGATTCGCTCATTTTTAGGGTGTTTTAATCTCGTATACAACATTGTAACTTTCTACCATACCAAGGAGTAGTTTATTCTTTATATTATTTTAGAAAATGTGGAGAGCTATCCCCATTTCCTGGAACTTAATTTTGGGACTATCATTCAATTATTTTTCTCGTTATCTGCATCAGAAATGTATTAGGTATATAGATTTTTAGCTACTCATTTCCTAAACCCCCATTTTAAAAACACATTTTCTTAAAACTTGGAAACTGATGGTTTTATAAAATAGTATTTCAGAATTTTTTAACGTTAATAGTCATACAAGGCTTATAGCCCAAACGCCCACTGTGCTAAAAAAAAAGGAGAATAGTCCTACAATTTTTCAATTTTTTTTTCGTATCTCAAACAAAGCTGCTGATATATATAGATTTGAGATACACGCTTATGTCAAGTAAGTATTCTCTAAGTAATTTACCATAAAATGAGATAAACCCTTTTTTTGTAATGTTAAATTGTGAGCAGATAAGAATTTTAATCAACACTGTTAAAGTAAATTTTGATAATTAAATATTTTTTAAATCATTAGTTCTACGTTTGGAACTTTAGTTCCAAAAAATCCCATGAGAACATTATTAAATTCCTAGATACAGAGTTTTAGCTAGATAGGTAAAATTGTTGGGGCTTTAGGTCGATGGATGGACAAACAGTAAAACAGACAGACATATAGACTGAGATAAAACAAAATTTCGGATTAAAGGACATGAAACTTCCACATCCATCAGCATCTCTAATTGTGTTATTTTGACGATAACTACAAAAATATGTTTTTATTACTGAAACAATGAAATCTCAATAATTTTCTCAGATTTCTTTCACGAATCGGGGCTATTTTTGTTTGACATATAAACATCAGTGACCACCAAATTTAAAATTTAAATTTAAATAGTAGATGGTCTATTATGAATCCTTAAAAATAAATTAAGCAAAAGTTGAGTGGCCATGTATTGCCTGTACAAATAATTTGGTGTAAAACTTTCCTTGGTTGACAATGTATTTTTAAAAAAATGTTTCATCATTGTTGTTATAAATACAATAATTGGTCTAGCTCAATTTTAATACTGATTATGACACCATTTCCTCTTCTAAGTGCCGGTCCTATGATTACCGGATACATATTGCTATTGGGAGGTTAAAGTTATCTAACAGATAAATGTTATCATCCACTTTAATGTTTTACGCGTCTTATGAACTGAATTTATCTGACAGATAGGTATCTGTAAGATACATGTATTTTTATTCAGAACACCAACGGTTGATACTGTTTTTAGTGGTGGGCGCATGCGTATAAGCCTTTCTGATAATGCTGCAACCTAGCGAGCACAGATCAAGTGAACACGAGTGGTAAGGACGCTCAACATTTGTTAAATAATGGCGTCCAAGCAATTGCGAGGAAACAGATGGTATCACATGCTATAATTTTATCTAGGGTCACGTGGGCGCAGAAACAAAATTGTCTTGCAAGTACTAATTTCGGTGTCTGCCAAAATGTGGGTAATAATTTGGTACAATCTTTACAAAATTTCATTTATTGTACTCACATTTTTATAATTTGTTCTTATATAAATGTTCTAACTTTATATAGCTAGAGTCCGGGCCTGCACTTATTAAACACGTGAACCAAGATTTTAACCTAAGAACATAATCTGATAGGCGAAACCTCATTAAAAACAAAGCGTCACTATGGCAACAACAATTTTAACTTTCAGATAAAAGTTATCAGGTACTTAGACCTCCCGATAAATATGTGATGGATAAATTACATTTTATCTGCTAGATAAATGCTATTTAGCAGTCATAAGACGCACTTTTAACCAATCCACCAGATATACATATTTATCTACCAGATTAATATTTATCGAGGAGTCATAAGACATACCACAACTAATAGTAAACAACACACGAGTCCATCTAGAAATGCTACATGGCTACATCACAGAAAGTGCTTGCCATTATTACATGTGAAAAGCCGTCTGCCAAACTCCTGCGCAACTTGTACACGCATACTTGAATAGCTTTGATCTCTAGGCGCTGTACGCCGAAACTTTGAACAGAATTTAATGGTATTAGCATAGTTTTACGGATATAAGTATATAGGGATTTTTTATTACTTTTGGTTCAAATAAGTTACATGTGCAGTTTGGGCTATGATTTTCTGAACACACACTATATCGTTTTGATCCACAACTGAAGATCAAGGTAAGATTTTATGGTTCATATCGATGTGTTGGAACTAGAATTACAAAGTATAGGAGGTAGTTTTACTAATATTATATATTTTAAAATTTATCTGTAGTAGAAAAATACAATTTGAACCATGCCTAAGTCATTGTGTTAATCCACACTAGCTTCAGATTGAAAATAATCACCTTACATTTACATTTTATTGATATATTCCAATAAACTAATGCCTTATACACCACCATATACAAGATAGGTCAGGAATTCCAACCGCCTAGTAGACAACGCTTGAGCATTGCTTTACTATACAAAGATTAAGGTAAAAAAATAGCTTATTATCCTCCTTCAATGCCATTTATTTGAGTGTATAAAGAGGTATAGGAAATGTAACCCTGTTACAACACTTCGAAGCAGTGGCAGCTCGTAGCTAAAATTGACGTGGGTGTTGCTCCAGAAAATTTTAGCCTTTGTTTTAAAATTATGTAAAAGGAAAAAATATATGTATAAATAGAAACATTATTCAGGAACTTGATAAAATCTTAACAAAAAAAACAACATTTTTTACTTACTTTAACTTAAATGTTTACAGTTCAAGCTTGAACTATTTATTTTAAAATGAAATCCATTCTTGTTTTAATTTGAACAAAAAATACAATAATTTTCTCCTTGATCTCTGGATGACAACTGAGGAAATTTTTCTCCATTGAAAGTACTGCAAGCACATTTAGTCTTTCTGTTAAATAAAAGAACCGAAAAAAATAATGAATCAAATAGAATAGCTGGAAGCAGAATAATGATCTAATTCTACACTCTTCTACACTTTATCACATTCAAGAATATGGTACACGGTTTTTAGGCACAACACACTCAGAGTAAAAAAACTTCCTTACACCATCCCACCAGAGCCGGCACCGCTAGATCAACAGTGCTATCTCTACCTGGCAGTCCCGCCTTCCTTCTCACCCCTCTTATGTGCACACAACAGTCAAAAACCACGTCGCTGGCACTGTGAAGCGCACAGTTCCATACAAAGACATTTGTATCTTTTTCATAAACTGGGGGATGGCTACTGAAGTACTGACACTAATCTTAAGGAATATATATTGTACTACAAAAATAAAAGAAAGCATTAAAGAAAAAAATGAATCATTATATTACATGTTATCGATAATATCAAGTGGAAATAGGGGATGCTGCAGTTACACAGTGCCTATACACGATCCGCCACTGCTTGGAAGAAAAAGAGATTGTTTGGCTCACCTCTCCGGCCCCAGTTGACCTCGTCTTGGCTGCGCTCCACTCCGCTCAACTCCACAAACACGCCCCAGCACTAGCAACATCGAACTGACTCGAGAGGCCTGGCTTCATTCTTCACTGCACCCAAGAAAAAAGAAAAAGGACGATATGTGCAGCTTGGGTGCGCGTCACCGACAGTGTTGAAAGACTATCGGAATATTGTTGAGTACGCTGTTTGAAATAAGCGTAGACAATTGGAGTATATTCTGGAAGGTTGCTACCTCTTACCCCTCTCCCCCTCCTTTGTTCCTTACCTTGAGAAAACATGGCTTCATTTGTCTTCAACCATACCCCCGTGGGGCTAGCATTGTATCTAAGACGGCAACGCTCCAACAAACCACCAAGGTGAGCAAGTCGCAAAGTAACAATAAAATAGAGCTAATCACCAGGGACCTTTAATGATCTGTACTCAGTTTGACAACAAACCCCTCTCTCATGAACTAGTATATTTATGCGTAACTGGAATAAACAGTCTGATAGGATCCTGACATAAACAAAACGTGGAAAGTAACAAAAATGGGCCAACGGCTCGTTTATTAGAATAATATATAACAATGAAATGTATGAGATACAATATGATAAACTGGAAATAAGCTCAATATAAAAAGTCTCAGATTCAAAATAAAGAATGACTCTCGCGTTCTTAGATATAGAAATTAATAACGCTACATTTTGTAGTCCGGCTCAGGCACCGCCACTGAATAATGCAAATTGATAGAAATAAGCTAAACATGTAATGGATAATTAAATCTTACGATCCTACACAAATATATATATATATATCTAATAAAATGCAACTTTCTAATAATTCCCTCTTAGTTAAATTTAATATATACAAAATAGACAATAACATATTCATGTATTTCCTCTCTATACTTTCAACTCGGCGTAAAGATTTTGGCCTGCTTACCTCAGAAACAAGACTTTATTTTAGCAGCTCTGATAGTTGCGTAACCTAACTCTCGACCTAAGAGGTCACCAATACACTTAAATACATTAAAGTTAATTCTTAGCAGCAAAATTAGTTTAAATGACAAGTCCGTTAAAAATAATAAAATCAACAAACGACTAACACTGACCATAATCTATATATATACAAGTTTGAAAGACAATATTAGCAACAAAATAAACTAACACCTAAAATATTCAAAAAGATGGCTACATAATAACGGTAGAATAAACTCTAGCCTCTCTCGTAGGTAAACATAAGCTATGTGTAAGTCCCCATCTTTACAATGACTTACATCCTATTGAGTCCTTGTGACTTTATGGCATCAAAGAGTACATAACCTTGTTGGGCACATGCTTATATTCAGTTTGTATCGGTGGGAGGAAAAAGGGTGGTAAGAATGACCTAATGATAAAGTCACTAATGTCCAATCACTTCATAGCTGTCTACCACAGCGCCTGCGCACAACGCCGTATAGTCTAAGAATGAAAGGGGGTGGGGGTGACGAGCACATGGAGACTTGAAAGTCCACTTACGTTCATCAGCACGTGCATGCGCGTTAAACACATTTTAGCTTCAGGCTTAGGTGAAACAATTGCATATAGCGCCAGTCTTCCAGATTGAGTTCTTGTTGTGATAGCGAACAAGTTGTTCCGTGGCGCGTTTACCGGCTTAGTACGATACCCCATTTTGGCAGTCAAACAGGGTGAGCGAAAATGTTGTGCTTGGTAATGGTCTAGTTTCTAGCCACGGTACAGTCTGGTATATATATATATATAGCATCGTTCTGTAATGCCGGCAAACATTACTCAGCGATCACTAGGTGAGATACCTTGTTGCTAGAAGAGGTTCACGCCGATACTATAAAAATTCTGCTTGGATTTAATTATTAAAAATTTCTCTTCAGAATTTCATATTTAAATACTTATTAATTAACTGTACCTTGTCTGTTTTAAATTGCTTGCGGGTCATAGATAATATGTATATTTTTGCTAAGCTTGACCGAATGATTTATTTAACGTCACTTTGTGATCTATTGAGGGAACTCTTTTATTTATTAAATGTACCTTTTGCTCCTTCCGCTTCATGGATGGTCTTATAACTTGGAACGTCACCATTTTAGGTCTTTTATTCACTCTTGGGGTGTTATACTTTGTTCTGCTGATGTACATTTAAATGGTTATATCTCTAGTTGTTTATTGGAAGTTAATTGATTAGTGTTACTATTTGCAGATTATTTGATGTTGGTTAAATGTAGGGCTGCTATCCGGCAGGTTTGCTCACTAATATGGGCTTTATATTTAACGTAAATGCAGCCAGTTGTGGCATATATTTAAAAATGGAATTGTTTTTTGTTTATGTTACGCTCAATTACGGCCTGAGAGATATATGTTGTTAAAAATTCTTTGTTCACTATTTGAGAATCGCCGGAGGTGGCGTGTAAATGCCTTTAACATATTCAGTGCTTTATTGCTACTTTTTTAGAATGTGTACGGAGGTCAATCTAACTTCTGATTGTAAGATTTATTTTAAATCGCCGTTTAAGAACATGGGGAGAAGTCCCGTGTGCTTCATAAATTATTATTTTATAATTGTTATTTTCAATTCATTAGCCTAACGCTATTCATGTCTAACTCCATCTTAGAGCTTTTCTTGCTATTTTTTCTAAAATAAAATAAACTATCTTGTGACCAACCCGTATATTATTATTGGGTGATAATAATATTGATTTGAAGGGTGAACAGGATAATATTGTTTTATCAGTTCCATAGGAAACTTTGTGGCCGCTAGAAATATGTTCACTAGGCAGGAAACTACAAGCAGGTTAGTGATACTTACTAGGCGGCAAAAATAAAATTTCTTATTCATTGTTAGACTTATTTTTATTTATTTCCTCCACACATTAATATTCGTCTGGGCTTACATTGAGGGTGTGTGTAGAATTTATGAGCACTGTACTCACATTTGCGTAAAAGAAGAGTGGGAAGCCAATTGGGGAAATCACTCTCAGGATCTGACCCTCAACTTACCGGTCACTGTTGGACTAGTCTAGAGGATATTGCCATCTAGTTCAAGTGCCCACCGATGCGAGTGGGCTTCTTATTGATCAATATATAAATTAAACACCTTAACCATCAAAGTTAAAAGGGAAATAGTTAGTTTTCTTCTTCATGTCAATAATAATGGTTTTCACTTTATCATCCATCTATGCCTTATTTTGTTAGAATAATTCTTTGCTCAATAAATATGACCATCCGAATTATATTTATCAATACATAGTGCCAAACTCAAACCCACTAAAAAGTTATTTCTATTGGGATGTTTCAGAGCGTAGTCCAATGCCCTACGACCGTATTTCCTATTCTGTACCAAGGCACTATGGAGGATGCTGGGCTCTCTGGAACAGATAAATCTATCATCGTCAATTTGAGCCTTGGATTGCTGTACATATTTGGTAAGTGATAATTATGCCCATATGTTCTCGTATTTATAACAACGCATCCAACTAAGAGCTTGACTAAAGTTGGGCCTACACCTGTCCGTATCGCATCATATCAAATTTCCACTTATTTACATGGATGGGTTGGAGAGTAAGAATATATCATGTAGAGAAAATGTATCATTATTCGTGTGAAGGGTGGGGAGCTATATATGATAAGCCCCCTCAGTACATTCGGTTGAGATTGAAACTCCGACTTCCCCATTACCTGCTAACAAGACCAGACGAGACTGACACATGCGCACCGATGAGGTTTTCTACCTAGTTCGCTTCCATTTGTTTAAAGGGTTCTTCAACTCCATCCCACTAAAGAAGTACGGTTGCCGGGCAACAACAGTGGCTGGGATGGTGATCTCCTCCTTGGGCTGGTTCCTGTGTGCCTACTCAACATCTTTCTGGCACTTCATCCTCTCCTACAGCATCACCACAGGTAGAAAACAGTTCCATTTCCCATCATTTAATCACCTCTGCCATGCGCACTCTCAAGATTCAGAAGTTACTGAACAGTGAAATGTTAGAAGACATAATTTCACCAACAAATATGACTACGCCGGGTTATGCGTGTATGTGAGACAATTAATAAAACATGAAAAAAGTGAGGGAATTTGGTTTAACAGGGCAAAGTCAGGGAGAAGTCTGGCAAATGTTTAAAAATCACTGGAATCTCTAATAGTTTTGTAATAACGTTGAAAACACAAAACAGAAGAGTATGCATGAGCCAAATACTACTCAACCTCTTATAATATTCAGAGTAGCATTAGCTTTTATTAACGCTCAAATTGTAAGACCATCCATGATCTAAAATCTGTAGAGTATAAATAAATAAAAAAAAAAAACTATTTGTTTTATCTACAATTCATGTGCTATCGGTAGGAACATTGGCATATTTTTTCTAAGTAATACTTGCGTGAAGTTAAAATAAAGAGATTTTTTAATGTATAGCTTTGCACTATAAAATACAGAAGAAATGCATATTGTTTGGTTTAGTAAATCTGAAAAGTCAACAATTAAAAAACTTTAAGAACGTATCAACAGTGCCACATCATCAAGCTCAAATATGGCTTCCTAATAAGAATGAAATAGCAGAAATAAACATAAAGTAGGTTAAATATTATGATTTAAGTTAATTTATATGTATAAAAGATAAAACCCAATCACTGACTCACTCATCACCGTATTTCCCAACCCTTGGGCCTGGAAACCTGAAATTTTGCGTGAAGGTTCCTTTTAGGTCTAAGAAGAGAGGTAAGATAGGGTTTTTCGAAGTTTTACCTCTAAGGAATGAAAAAGGGGGAAGGGCGGTGAAAGCTTTCAAAATTTACTGATGTATTTTTTTAAACTAGAGGACCAAGAGCCTTGAAATTTAAAAATTAAGATTCCTTTTTAAAATTGGGTGAGAAATTTTTGAGGTAAAAAAAAAATCATCCCCAAATAAGACGGTGAGGATCTAAAAGATATTGAACTCACTAACTCACTTATCACCGTATTTCACCAACCCCTGGGCCTCAAAACTTGAAAATTTGGTTTGGTAGGAAGGTAGTTAAGAATAGCAATTCAATGATTTCATATCATTACAGTTCATGAGTTATAAGAGGCTAAACATGCTAATTTATACTTTTTGCGTACCATTGTTAAGTAAAATAGGATTAATTAATATATGGGGCTGAAATTTAACGTAGCTAGACATTCATATGAGGTGTAAGCAATGAAGTATTTATAATAGCATGATTATTATTATTACAATTAATACTATAAATAATAATATTAATAAAATTAATACTATAAATATTAATATTATTAATAAAATTAATACTATCTATAATAATATTATTAATAAAATTAATACTATAAATAATAATATTATCAATAAAATTAATACTATCTATAATAATATTATTAATAAAATTAATACTATAAATAATAATTTTGTTAATAAAAGTAATACTATAATAGGATGACATAATTCATTTTATAATATATTTTATCGTAATGTATAATGTTATTAAATATAATATTTTTAAAATGTCCATAAGTTATAATGATATATAATATTATTATTAATACAAAATAATATTATAGATAATAATAATATTAATACTATAAATATATCAATGTGTACACATTATATAAATGTCTAATTAAGATAAATTTCAGCCTCATAAATTAAATACTTTACCTTAAATATGGTACACAATAATAATAGCTCATGAACGGTAATGATTTGAAATAATTGAATCGCCATTTATGTCTTATAGTGATAATGCAAGAAATAATATTGATATGTAGAAGAATAAATTTGATAAAATTATAGCACATCATGTTTTGCGATATCAATCAATCTATCAATCAATCAATCAATCAATCAATATTGCAAAAATTAAAGCGTTTATTTATATTAATTGATCAATTTCATAGTTTTAATTCTTTTCTCCCTCGAGTTGTTCGATGATTTGGCTGTTTCATATTTAAGGACAACTACTCGAAGCCATAACATCTAAGAACTTAATAAATTCTTATTAATAAACTCTTTAATATTTAAAATTATTGATTAATTTCTCAAAACATTTTATTGTATATCAATCCTTATTACAAATTTACATATATGCTCTCCAAAAATTACAGCAGTCAATTATTTAGCTCAGTATATAGTAAACCACTATAGTTTATCCTTGTATTTTCACCATCCTGGATTTTTACTGGCCGGTGGTAACCTGGCGGTCTAGGGGTAAGGTGTCGGACCTCTGTGCTGGGGGTCTGGGGTTCAATCCTTGGTCCCAGCGCAGATTTATCTGATTACTAAACCTCTCCTTCACCTTTGACAGGACGTGTATTAATCACAACTTGTGAATGTATGGAATGCCAGGCCTCCACCGTGGTTCGGATTCCACATTAAACTGTAGGTCCTTCATTTCTTCTCACAATCACCCTACCATTTCACATTAGCGTAAGTACGTATAACCCGAGTAAGACGTGGTGCTAATAATAATAATAATAATAATAATAATAATAATAATAATAATAATAATAATAATAATAATAATAATAATAATAATAGTTTATTGCCCGAACGTTTACATTTTGTAAAGCCAAAGAAAATTACTGTATAAAAACGAGTTGGTTCAAGTAAGCACTTGGTGTAAAGTTAAAAATCTCTCAACTGTATAACTAGCTCCAAACGATGTGTTTATTTCAACTGTTTCGTTGTTGTCTATTCGTCCCGCCAGGGCTCGGATCGGCGATGGTGTACAGCACCCAACCTGTCGCCATAAGTATGTACTTCACCCAGAACAGAGGCAAGGCAATGGGACTTTCTATGACGATCACTTCACTGTGCATGATTGCGGCCCCTCCACTAACGATCCTTTTGATGGATTTATTCGGGGTCCATGGGACTGGGATCATCCAAGCTGGCTTCGCTCTCAACGGTTTGGTGACGGCTCTTCTCCTGCAGCCCGTCCGGTGGCACATGAGGAGGGTACAGGAGCATGTGGATGAAGTTGGGGCGGAGGGGCATGCCCTAAGTGAAGTAGGTGGGTCAAAGAGATTTGAGCCCCACGTCCCGAATCTAAATACACTACACGGATAGGAATGATGAAGGTTGAATTTAGAGAAAATATACCCGCAATCACGATAGTAGGAGTCGGAAACCATTAAGGGAAAACCACCCTTTGGAATGAGACTTTAAATCTGATCTCCCAGTAATGGGTTGTTTTTGTTACAACTTATAAAATTAGTATGCTCCACACGAGAGGCAAACTGATTGTTCTAACACAGTTTTTAAAGGTTTTGGTGATGGAAGACCACTAAATGGAAGTTATGGAGGGAAAACATTATTTTCAGGCAATTGATTTTTATGGCTATAAATACAAAACCAAAATTGATTTATAAATTAAATATTAAAATATATTATAATTAAAATAAATTAATAAGTAGGTCTAAACGTTCTTTGATTTTTTTTAAACATAATCTACTTCATAACTTTTAACACATTATAATTTGTTCACAGTAATTATTGTTGGTGACTCGGTGTACGGATGTTGTTGAAGGGAGTATGCAAGGGTAGGAAAGGCTTGGGAAAGTTAGTAAGGATGGATGAAGTAGGAGTTTTTTTTAGCTATATGTACAGTTTCTTGCCTACCCTGTATGTATGTATGTATGTATGTATGTATGTATGTATGTATGTATGTATGTATGTATGTATGTATGTATGTATGTAATCAGTGGCAGCTCGTAATTAAAATTAGTGGGGGTGGTGGGTCAGAAAATTTTTAGCCATTGTTTTAAAATTGTGTAAAAGAAAAAAAACATGTATAAAAAGAAAACTTATTCAGGAACTTGATAAAATCTTAAAAAAACAAAACTTTTTTACCTACTTTAACTTAAATTGTTACAGTTCAAGCTTGATCTATTCATTTAAAAACGAAATCCATCCTTCTTGTTTTAATTTGCCCAAAAAGTTCAATAATTTTCTCCTTGACCTCTGGATGACAATTAAGGACATTTTTCTCCATTGAAAGTACTGCAAGTGCATTTAATCTTTCCGAATTCATAGTGCTCCTTAAAAAAGTTTTTATTATTTTCAATGTTGAAAAGCAGCGCTTTGTTTATGATGTAGTCATGGGAATTGTCAAGAGGATTTTTATCAGTTTCGTAATTTCCCTAAAAACATCATAGAGATTATTTTCCAAGATGAATTTCAGCAGCTCAATTAATTTGAAATATTCATTAATATCAATCCTACACTTTTAGTTCAGTTTGAAGCTTTTCTTTGTCAATAATGGGATAAGCTTCATTGGTCAGTACTATCTCTTTTGTGGGATGTTCATTCTTAATTCTAGCGAAGTAATTCTTATTGGACAATTTAGCAGCTACTAAGTGTTTTGTGGAAGAATATATGTCCATTATATCAACACATATATAGTCACACACCTCCTTAGATTCTGCCATGAGTGTCTTAGAAGGATTCTCACAGTACTTTGAGTTTCTCAATTATAAAATAGCAGTTTTTAAATTTGTTATATATTCATTAACTTTAAACACACTAATTTCTAGAGATTGCATTTGGTTGTAAATTATTTCAACATTTCAACATGAGGCATAATCTGATGAAAACTAATACTTGAAATTATCATCATTCAGGTATTTTAAAATTCCTGTTCCTTCTGCAATGGTTTGATCTGCATTTAATGTTGACTGAATTTCAGTAAGGCAGTTTTTAAAGGTTGAACATTTTCATGAACTCTGTTTATGGTCCGTATGTTGAAATCACACCTAGTAGAGTATGGACGTGGAATTCTGACGTCCATATGTTTCTTGAGAATGGACATACGTCGTGGTGATCTTGAGAAGAATGTTGGAATAGCCAGAATGTTACAGAACAAAATTCTTGCGTTTCGTGTAATACTGGCTTCATTTCATTTTTAAGTTGATGTGCATAACAGTGAATGAAATGTGCATTACTATAAACGGATTTTATTTTTGCTTGAACTCCTGCTTTTTTGCCTTTCATGAAATTTGCACCATCAAATGTCTGAGCTATCAGTTTCTCCTTAATACTTACAGTCCCTAAAAGTGGCAATGAAACAACATTATCAACATGCTTCTTTGACTTCTATGCTTTTCAGTTTTTTCATTAATTTTGTTTATATTTCTAAAACCATCTTTTGTCCACGATACCTCACCTCCAAACAGCAAACATGGGAAGCAAAACAGTACATTTTTTACTTCACAGCCTCAAAGCCAAATTTCCGTTGGTACCATTCAGAATTATGGCTATGAATATATTTTTTGTTGTTGCTTTTGCCTGGCTGAGATAATAGAATATCATATGTTGAATGACCTATTTTCTTAACTGTAACTTTCTAATAGAGAGATAGCTGTGAAAACTTAAACTGTTGAAGTACACTTACAGTAACAGAACTTATTTATTAGGGATGCAAGGCCATGGTTAAGGTTTTCTTTTAAATAAAAAAAAATGAATCAAATAGAATAGCTGGAAGCAGAATAATAATCTAATTCTACACTATTCTACACTTTATCACACCCAAGAATATGGTACACAGTTTTTAAGCACAACACACGCTGAGTAAAAAAAACTTCCTTCCACCATCACGCCAGAGCCGGCACTGCGAGAAAAACAGTGCTATCTCTATCTGCTGGTCTCGCCTTCATCACCCCCTCCTATTTGCGCATGCGCACAACGTCAAACACCACTTTGCTGGCACTGTGAAGCGCACGGTTCCATACAAAGATTTTTGTTTCTTTTTCATAAACTGGGGGATGGCTACTGAAGTACTGACATTAAGCTTATGGAATATATATTGTACTACAAAAATAAAGAAAGAATTAAAGAAAATGACTCATTATATTAAATGTTATCGATAATATTAGGTGGAAATAGGGGATGCTGCAGTTTCACAGTGCCTATACACGAGCCGCCAGTGGTATTTATGTATGTATGTATGTATGTATGTATGTATGTATGTATGTATGTATGTATGTATGTATGTATGTATGTATGTATG
>CABFOW010006772.1:0-29165 GCA_902141385.1 Timema californicum
GGGTAGTATGCTTTGATGCGATATATCTATTTACGTTAGTATTGGGCGGGGTCCAGTTTTAACATTATACCACGTAATGTTACAATATATATATATTTACAACACTATCTCCTTTAAACACCGGCCGGCTACGGAAGCTCTCACACATTGTTTACAAACCTGTTAACATCACTTTGATTTAAATGTACGTTTGGTGTTTTATTTATTTGGTTAACTGAACAGTTTGGAAATTAATTTCTCGAGAGAGAGAGAAAATGTGAAACTCATTTACTCAAAACAACTGGCCATTACTATCTGAGATAAATGAATATAGGAGGGACTTGCGTATTTAAAATATATTTATGCTTGAAATGACTTTGCACAGTTAATATTAAAAAAAAAGTTTAACCTTGTCATGGATTTAAACTTCTCTAAGCAATTACGCTTGAGTCTGTTTTAATTTAAGCAAATTATTTCTATAGCGATTATAATTGTTCCGAAAGCCTTAATAATTTGAATATGTGTTTATTTTTCTCTATGAGTTAGATAAAGGCATTGTATCAACTTAACTTTGTTGAAATTATACTCTTAGAACAAATAATTGGTAAAAAATAATATCAAAAAATAATTAATTATTTACACAGTCTTGTGGTCTGATAGTCTAAGGTGTCACTAGACTGCTGATTTTGAGATCGGTGCTAGAATACCGATTGGTTGTAGTGAGAGGGGTTTTTCATAGTGGGTTCTCTACTCTCCCTCTAAACATATGTAGGTGCATTTTCTCAAAATGTATCTCGTTCCTAACAGACCAACGTAACTAGAACAAATGTATATGGCTTGAGTGGATATTAAGATGCGATGAAAATAAGGGGTAACTTTTTAAATTTAATTTTTATTCGCTATGCAACTTATGTCACATTAAAAACATTTTTACTCGGTTATCAAACTGTATAAATAGATTATCTTACAGTGTTACAGGCAAATATATTATATAGAATCACTTATTTAAAATTGTACTCACACAAAGTATGAAATCATTTTAAATTCCGTTTAAGACTAAACATGTGACTTATCACTGTGGTTTTCCCACCCCATTCTCAAATTAGTTTTCTCTTAACACTCTCACAAGCTTTACCCGCTACGCCATTAATACCCCTAAAACGTATTAACCTAAAAAAAATTCTACTGGAGATACAATCTTCTGTAACCCTACAAAAATGTTGCACTACACGTTCTGTGAGTGTGACTTTACCTAACAATATCATTTATACATTTTACATTGTTGACCTCATTCGTATGGTTTCAATGGTTTGGATATGAGAGCTGTGAGGGCTAAATTCTTCAAAAAAAATTGCATGAATTATAGCTGTAATGGTTTCTTTCACAATAAATTTGATTGATTCAGGTTAGTTCCATCTACTATTAAATTAAACAACATTTTATAAATGCATATTAATTTTAATTCTTTTCAAAAGGTACGAAGATTTTTCCAGTTTGTGTGTGTGTGTGTGTGTGTATGTGTGTGTGGTAAAGAATGGAGGTCATTCTATAATAGGACTTAAATAGGAATTAACTCTTAGAAGATTAAAGCATAATATGTTTTGCTGTCAACATTGATAAGATTTTTCTTTGGTATTAGTACTGTTTCTTATTTTCTAAAAAAATTAATATGACACGATTGTACTAACTTTCTCATATAGTTTATATTTAGATTTGAAAAAGACGTTTTCCAAAATAAAATATCTGTTTGCTACTATCATTAAATAATTTATATTTGTGAAAATAAATCTAGCTCTTATTTAACATGATAAACTCTAAGTAGATTCCCATTTTGGGCTTGTAACACTATGGAATCAATCGCCCCACTTCGGGGGTCGATTGAAACACTACGGATTAATTCCCTGATATAATAATGCTGTGATGATGTTTAGGTTGTCTATAGCTCCGTGGTACAAGCGCCTATCATAACTGTACGGAAAAGATACCGTTTAACCAGCTGTCTATAGCTCCGTTGTCGAGCACTAATTAGAACGATATAGTTAATAACTGTAAGAAAGAGAATTGTTGATGGCTGTTTATTCACACACGGTTTATTTAAATGACATCTGTTAATCACTTATACAAACTCCAATTAAATGCTTTACTTGTATATCACTGCACACTTGTGGTATTAATGTAAGTTATTTTATACTGTGTTAGACTGTGACTGCCAGTGTGTGGCTCTGACGACATTGTGCGTGGGCGGATATGCCCTAAACATACGCACAACGTATTATATATGACATACCCCTTTCATCTTTCTCCCCTCGTCTACAGTGTAAAAACCAACTAATAGAAAGAGTCCTGGTGACAGGTGTTGTGAAGGCTAGCTTCTTATTGGTATAGGGAATTGGCGTCTTCACCAAATACTGCGGAGTTGTTCCTTTTAACAAGAAATAGCGTAGTTGTTCTTTTAACAGGAAATCTGGTATGAAAAATATATTTTAAAGGTGTAATCCTTTTCACATTATTTCTGAGAAGCACCTGTTTCTTTATGGATGAATCTTAAAAGGATACTCTACATATATTACTTTAAATAAAAATTGCCTTCATCCATGAATTTTAACATCATTTATAGTAATCCAAACCAATATCATTACAAGCTCAATCTGAAATTCCATTTTTAAAATATTTTAAATTTTAAAATATTTATCTCAAGTAAACTAACTTTACATTAATTTATTCTAGAAACACCAACATATACTATTTATTATCATGTAAAATAGTTTTCTAAATCAATTTTGAACAAAATAGTTAGATCTACTTTCAATTTTTTTTTAACATTTTTCACAAATTAATCATCAGTAAACTACTATTAAATGATTCGTTTTAAATAAAAATAATGTAAACATAAATAATTATTTATCATCTAATAAATCTAACAAATACCGTTTGAAAACCAAATCACTAGAGACTTTTCTAAAACATTCGAATTTAAAAAATATCTCTCAGCAGTAAACCACCCTTAATTTGAAGGCTTGTGTCAAGATAAAAAAAAAGATCCCAAAGTATATCCTCATAGTAGATAAATATCAAATCTTAACAAAACCCATCAAACCGTCTCAGATCTGTGACTTGGGACAGACAGACAACAAAGGTACTAACAGAAATGTAAAATTGGTTTTTTGTGTGTTTCTGGCACACACAAAACGTAAAGGTTAATCATAATCTCAAGGTGAAATTTCTAGCAGCCACGATAACTTATTTTGATATGAAAAAGTAAAAAGTAAAAGTTGTAGATGACATGACTTTACGTATAAATATATTAAGGATATTTAAGTATATTTTATATTGCGTATAACTCAAACGAATACTAAAGACGCGGTGCTTAAAATAAATAGTAGCTTTTCTAGTGTCCATAAAATTTCATTTTCCTTCGAAATAGGACTGTATATAGACTACATATTGACGTAAGTCCTCGAAAAGGAAATTATAAATAAATGTTTTAACATTAAAACTTTATTAGACAAATTTTAAGGGTTTTTAATACTATTTAAGTTGTTAGGTGCTATTAACTTTACAAAATTGTGTAAGCAAATTTAATAATAGCCTAAGGTGACCTGGCGTTCTATGGGTAAGGTGTCAGACTTCTGTTCTGGCGGCCGGGGTTCAATCCTCGGTCACGGCAAAAATTTATCTGATTACCAAACCCTTCCTTCACCTCTGACAAGACATCTTGTGAATTTGGGGAATGCCAGGCCTCCACCGTGTTTCGGATTCCACGTTAAACTGTAGGTTCTTAATTTCATCTCACAATCACCCTACCATTACACATTAGCGTAAGTGCGTATAACCCGAACGGGTAGTAAGACGCGGTGCTAATAATAATAATAATAATAATAATAACCTAGATATTTAGAAGAATCTTAAAACGCACATCCTTTTCTGGGGTTACTTGAACCCCTAAAATACCCCGTACCCCCTTGGTACAACCCTGAAACAGCGACTAAAGGTCAGGAAACGAAAAAAGTGTAGGCTCAGTAGTCACGATGACAGTAGGGACAAGATTTGATGCGTGGGGATGTTTCCATAGCATGATATAACGTTCTTTTTATATTCTTCTTTCGGGAAACTCTGTGGGGGGTCATCCGGGGATTTCCCGTCGCTTTTACGTCACAAGTCACGTGCTATGTTTAGAGAAGACAAATGACGAGACCCTACCACGGAACCACACGTTATTAACCGAAGAATACATGGCCCCGCAAGCAACTTGATGTTAAGGTGGCTAGAGCAACGTTCCCTCTGGTCGTTAGGGGGTGAGGGTGGATGTAGAGGGTGAGTACAACTTAGTCATAATGATCAAAAATAAGGGTGGCTGGGTACGAGGAATATTGTAATGAGCCCACCCCCTGCTGTTTCCTAGATTTAACCTCTTTTCCAAGGCTGAGCGCGGTATGGGAACATATAGTGTGGACGTTAAAAGAATAACAAAAATAAATTTAAAAAAATCGGTGGACACGTGGGCTAAATTTTAAGCTCGTCTAGTCTGCTTTACCTTTGACAAGGAATTTGGGGTTTGAATTCTGGCTGAGGGTGCCTTTTTTCTAAAATTGTTTCCCCCTTTGCCCTCCGCGCGGTAATCTTCCCGTAAAGATCCCATCCTCCCTACCTTATTATTTTAATTACACGTGGAAATACGATATTGGTAGTAAAACGCAACGCAGATGACAACACCAAACTAAGATATATAATGTGCTATCAATACGTTTGACACCAAGGATAGTATCCACTCATTCCTAGGGGTAGGATAATTTATGGGAGATGCAGCCGAATTAGCATGGAGAGGGAGTGAGAAATCTAAGCTAATACAAAACTGTGTGTACCTGGACAAGAATATAAAATCAACCTTTCCTTCAGTTGAAATCTTGTTTGTTACAAACTTGACACCTTAGACCATATTAGCACCAGTACAAGTTTTAGATAAAGCCAAAAATAGAATCATAGTAAGAAAACATGCAAATACATTTTTGCCTTCTCACTATTTACCATATGTAGCTAAATTATAATTATTTTATTATAATTGACACCATTTGATAAGTGTGATAATTGTATAAAAATATATTTGACATATGAATATATTATTAATAAACCTAGCTAGAATTGCTTCTATCTTCTTATGTTTGTTTCGTATCTTTTGGTGTTGCCTGCATTTATGGTTCCACGTAAAATTCCATTACAAGCTACAACTTGAATACTGTAATCATATATTGAACACAAATTCTATACAGGGATTTGAATCAAAATCCTTAAAATAACGAGATGATATGCTTCAAATTGTGCTACCCCTATTATCCTAAAGCGATGTTTCCCAAATTGTTGGCTGTGTAAGCACAAGTGTAGCAAAGTATTTCAAGGGGTACCCACGTGGAGTAAGCCACCCCTGGTTTTCTTTTAAGTCAACAACCCGGAAGTTGGTTTGATGATATTTATATCCATATGGAGCTAGCCATGTACTCAACCTTTCAGCTGGTTAGTGCCGCCTGCACAATCTGGTATAAATCTCATGCACTTGGGGAGTTCAGATACTGTGGCGATTCCCTGTTGCCATCCAAACTGAAGTTCTGTGATAGAGCTCTAAATGACCTACACATTTTGCCGGTAAAGCTATTTTATATACGTATCAGGGATATTTTACATGCCACATTTGACATGAGACTGACGGCTTTACTTCCTCTCCGAAAGAATTTGTTCAAAGAACTTCCTTCGCTCAAGAAAAATCTGCCAACGTCAGATGGGTTTGAACCTACGAATATTGGATTATGAGGCGAGAATATTACCCCAAAACCTCAGAGGTCAGTGCTTGAATTTTGTTAAATATGTATTATATTTTTTTACTGTAAGTGTAAAAGAAATCAACCATATAAATTAAATACAAATGAAAAGCGAAGCTTGAAGGGTGAATAATTATTTATTATTATGGAGATCATCCATATCTTAGTCATAATAAGTCATAGTGAGTATGATAAATAAATTAACACAGATTTTGACGTGATGTTATTGAATATAATAGTCTTATTTTTATCCTCTACCATGGCTCTGTTAAATCTATTATAATTTTTAATGACAGATTATGCTTTACATATGATATTTGTGGCCATTTAAAACTGAAATGGTAATGTTGGTTGGACTTACTTAAGTTTACAAAATGATGTCCTAAAGGACCAGAGTTCAAGTCTATGTGCTGGATACATAACATATTAGATATACTACAATTCCTTATCTTCAGAATTAAATGTCGGGCATTGAACTTTTGACTCAAAATAGGTAAACCCCACCCACTTTCTATACCTAGTCGAAACTTACCCATGAACCAACCCTGACCCTTCCCCCTGTTTGTTTCCGAAACACTGCAAGCAGCAGACAACACCATCGCGCATAATGAAGCTAACCAACCAGGAATTATTTGAAATACTGGAACCCCCTTCACGCATGAAACACACATCATTATACACCGTCATTGACCGTGCTCTGACCCGGCGTGCCTTCAAGCGTCCCGTGTTGGTTACCATGGCAACTAGAGAAGAGGCGGAGAGCTCAGGGTTGTGTGATGGGCGGCTTGCGGAAATGCTAGGGGGCTGCGGGTCAGGCGAAAATATTGTCAACGACGCGAGAACAAACAAACACTTTCTTGTTTGGTCGACAACATTATTAGGGTCGTCAACGTTTCACTTTTGTTTTTAAAACTCGTTTTGCTTTTGTGTTTGCTTTAGAACTGAGAGCAAAATGTTAGTTTTTATACCAAAAAAATATATGAGTCATATCCAGGGGAAAAATTATGAACTGTTTTGATCATAGGGTATATACAATCCAATTTTAATAGAAAGGATCTTATATGAGATCTGGAAAAGTTTATGGATTTACTTTCCCGTATATATACGTCAGGTTATGTAATCTAAAGTGGTCAAATTCGATAGATATTATCAGCAAAACAAATAACCAAATATAATCATTGTTGATCCTAAATGTATTTTTTTAAATAACCTACCTATTAAAATTGGACTCTAGAAAAGGTCATTGTAGGCTATTTTTTGTTGTTGATTTTAGTGCTAGTCTACACTTCAACATAAAAAAACCTTGGCTACTTCTTTTGACGTCAGAAATCGCGTATCGATAGAAACTATTTATTCGCAGGCTAACGAAAATTATAAATATATGGCGGCTTCACTACTGAAAATTAATAACTCATTTACGGTGGTCAGTGACAGCTACCAGAAGGTTCTTTATTGCAAACATTGTCCAGAAGTCACTAACCTCAACTTATTCGTGAATAATTTAAATTTGCTATTTAAAACCATACTACCAATAAAAAGTGCTATCCAACGATTCTAATATTACTTCCAGCCAATGTTTTCAATACAGAACCTTCTGCCGTCTGTCGCTTACCTACTCTCCCATAGTACATGAGCTATATATACATATATGTAAATATATGTATATATATTTACACCTTGACATGGAGGTGAAGACCCTAACACTACAAAAATGGACCATACTTATGTCATAACTCTGATAGGGAATGGACGAGGAAGGTAGTATCAGGAAGAAATGTACCAGTATTTTTTGGAAAAGGAAAAAAAACACTTACATTACACCCAGTAGGCAAAGGACTGGGCATTGGTGGTCAAAGTTCACTACAAAAAGTAATGGGCCTCTCGTAAGACAGAACACATAATAAACATACTAATAATAATAATAACAGCACCTCTCATATTCCTGTCACCAGAGAACCAAACCAGACACGAATCAAGTTTAGTTATCTTGTGAATCGATTCGAATCTTAATAGAAGTTTTCAAGTAGCTTTAGCACACACACACACACACACACACACATATATCTATATTTGAAAATTATGCCTTAGGTTTAGTGGGATAAGCAATGCTTGGGTGAATTTTAAAAGACAATTCTCGTTTCCACCAACAAAGCCATTATAATAGTTCTAAGAGTCACTACAATATCACACTGATAAAACATTTACACATGTATATATTTAACATATAAACTTCTAATTAGCTTTTTTAACGTAATCAAGAGACACATTGAACTAAGAAATCTAAAGAGATCCTGTTAAAAAAAATCGTATTCTTTTTGTAATAACCTTTATAACATTCTTACAACAAAGAACAAAGTTCGTGGAATCTTTCTTGTCCATTTCTTTTAATAGAAAATTTAACCACGCATCTGTCCTTGTCATTCAGAATTGGAATAGGACATGAAGGAAGAGGGGGGAAGAGGTTGGAAGTCTGGTAGAGAAGAGAAGTATAGGTTAATTTAAACTACGCCTTTTGAATTAAGTTCCCCAATTGTTCGAACCAATATCTCCGGGAAGCGTATAGGCACCAAGAAGACTTGTGGGGTGGATATTTTCGTCGGGAGACATCATCCAAACGTAAACCAGTCTATAACTCCTTTTCGTAGCGAGTTTTCGAAGAAATATTGCGTGGTAGGGACCAATTCTCATAGAACGGCTCATTTAGAAAGCTACAAACATATTTATTTGCGATCCACATTGATAACATTTTACTATATTATTATTGTGTTTATTTAGTTATTGATATAAATATATCAAAAGTAACAGCTTGATTTGACGTATGACTACTTAAAAATAGATCTAGTGATTTGTCAAGCTTTCAGATAAGATTATTTACTTTAAAAAATGTATTGTAAGGTATTTAAGGAAGTGGACTATTGACCTAAGAAATATTGGATCAGTTCAAGATTGAGGTACCTTAATTTTTTTTACTATACTGTGGTTTGGATTCCACGTTAAACTGTAGGTCCTCCATTTCATCTCACAATCCCCCTACCATTACACATTAGCGTAAGTGACGTATAACTCGAACGGATAGTAAGACGCGATGCTAATAATATATATTTTCTTACTATGTTTTTGTTACTGCTTGATAGCTACTTGCGGTTACAATAGCTATCAAATATAAGATATCAGTATAAGAAGGAATAATTTGAAAATTAACTGGCCTCGTGGTATAGTGGTCAAAGCTTCTTGCTGCTGACCAATAGGTCCCGGGTTCGATTCCTCTTTGTTACTGGGGGATTTTTCTTGAAAGGGGAATAATTACCATTGTCACCAAGATCTGGTTAATTAAGCTTAGGCTAGGTTAAATTATTCATTGGGTTCACACCTCCATATTGACTACAACCTTCATCTCATCGGGACATGGAAAGCGAGACCGCAGAAAGGATGTACGATTAGTACATTCGGGCGTGCCCTTAGCAAAGGTAATTTATTACCAACTAATATTTCCGTAAACTGAGATACACATTGTTGTAACCCAGATGCATCATTATTACAGTGCTATTATTATTATTATTATTATTATAATTATTATTATTATTAGCACCGCGTCTTACTACCCATTCGGGTTATACGCACTTAAGCTGATGTGGGTAATTGTGAGATGAAATGGAGGACCTACAGTTTAACGTGGGATCCGAACCACGGTGGAGGCCTGGCACTCCACACATTTACAAGATATGATTAATACACGTCTTGTCAGAGGTGAAGGAAGGGTTTGGCAATCAGATAAATCTGTGCCGGGACCGAGGATTGAACCCCGGACCTCCAGCACAGAAGTCCGACACCCTACCCCTAGACCACCAGTTCACCTTATTACTGTGTTAAAATTGATTGTCGTCTGTCTGGCGATATGAGGCTACACCAAACATTGTTGTGAAGAAATACCTCCAGTGCCTCCTGTAAGGAATTGCATACAAACCTACATAATTAAAGCTGTAACGCTTATTGTGTACATAACATATGTAACACCCGTTACGTTTGTCAAGTACAACTTCCTGGTTTAACTCAAGGGTAAGTAGCCCAGTCATTGCGTGGTCTGCCAGTAGGTCTATACTGCTATTTAAACTGCTCTAGGATCCTCGTGGTGGGTAGGCTGGGGAGCATGGTTGCCACATAGCGGGAGTTCACGTGTACCTACTGAGCAAGCAACTCAGTGACTGTCAAGAAATCTGGCAACGTGCATCGGTTGCTATGACAACTACCCTTTACGGATTGGTCGAGCGTGGGACTAGCTTCCACTCCCCACTCTGGCTGCGCTGACCTCAATCCTAAAGCAGTTTAAATCGCAGTATATAATCTCGACCAAACGATATAAGATAAAAGCACACGTGGTTACTAGATCAGTGTGTCTCACGTGCTATGCTCGTTTGATCCTGCTATAACCAAACTCTGCTCTCTATCGGCTGCTATAGGCCATCCACGGTAGGAAAGCTGGTATGTGACAGCTAACAAACGTCACCATAAATCCATTCACAAAACCATATGATGTGAAAAATCATATGTTAGTTTGTTATTACTTTTGGCAGTCACAACATTCACACAGACAAATAATTTGATTTAAATTATTATTAGCGGTTCTTATATTATTGAAACACAAACTTATGAAAACAACCGTTTGTATGTTTTTGTTGTTGTTGCCAAAGCAGCGTTTGTTGATCACTTAAAATATGCTTTTAAAACAAGATCTTCTAAAATGCGGCGTGCTTTTCTGAAATCAAGATTGGGAAACAAGCTGAAACAAGAATAGTTGAGGAAGTGATACAAATCGACTCCAGTTTTGTTCATGCATTGTTTACAAAAGAAAAATGTTTTATTTTGAATGTATGATTTTGTATGTTTCTATTTCTCTTTCTAAGCTATACAAAATATTTATTTATTTTCTTGGTCAATTTGAACAAGATAACAAGTGTGAATATTGTATTTTTTAAGTTATTATTTCTTGTTACCACAAAGTCCAAACAGGAAAATCTTATGGTTTTTTAATATGTTTATTATTTAAATAAGTTACAAGAACGTCAATTATACAGTAGGTAGGTATTATTAGAATTGTTTGATAAAACTTTTATTGATAGTATAGTAATAAGTTATTCGGCAGCTTAGATCAGTCAGTAGCGTGTTTGTCTATTGAGTTAAGGTTCCCGGGTTTGATTCCCAGCAGGGTCGAAAAATGTATTATTGGTGAAATGTGGGTTTACACTTTCACAGTAATAAATTAATGACTGGGGACTGAATGTTGTGTCTGTTCTAGACTTAAGTTAAATTATAAGTCATATGAAGCTAAGATAGGCCTAGCAGAACTAAAAAAACATAACAGAAAAATTAATCATGCTCTTATATCTAAATGAATGCCCTTGTTTTATGAAAAACATAAATATTGTGTCAGATTTTTTTTAAGACCATTTAAAATTATAATGAAGGTGATATTTAAATATCTTTTCAGTGATTTTCTTACGAATGTAAATTTCTAGCAGAATGTAGATATTTGTAATATCTATTATAAGTGACTGCTGCTAATCCCATTACTTTAAATGAAAGAAGATCTAATAATATTTTCTATCTGTCGTAGATATACATTTGTAATAAATATGGCCTATATGTATCATCACACACACGTGCTCTCTCTCTCTCTCTCTCACATACACACACACACACATATATATTTATATGTACCACTTGTTTACCTTGAATGGTAGTAAGCTTACCTTGCTTAGTTCCACTATGGCTTAGCTTATCAGATAAATGAAATTTATAATGATTTCTAAAATGTTGGATAAGATAGAGCCAACGTGTGTCTGTCAAAGTAGTACTGCTACTTTTTTGGTTAAAGCGGGCTATACATAAAGTAAAGGTCTTGTGTGTGTCTAAAATATAAACTGAAATCTTGATTCTTTGGTTTGGAATTTTTTTAAATCTACATTAGTAATTCTATTCAATAAAAGATAACGAAATGATCGCAAACAAAGCGTTTTTAACCTTAATCGAGATTCGTCAATATTAACTGCCAACCACCCTCCAATCCAATTTGAATTCGCTTCAATTAGACTGAAAGGACGTTAAGAAAAAGGATTCTATTCATTCACTCCAAGGAAACACTAAACAAGTCACGTTTATAATAAAACGACTTTACAGCACTTTTAAAAATAAAAAAAACATTAAACTTTACGATAGTCTGTGCTTGCTTAAGATCTAATGGAGTTTCAAGTCAACCCACAATTTTATAAAATTATTATTATTATTATTATTATTATCATTATTATTAGCACCGCGTCTTACTACCCGTTCGGGTTATACGCACTTACGCATACGGGGGAGGCCTGGCATTTATAAAATTAGAGATGGCCAATCAAATACTATGTAAAACTACAAACATATTTTAATTACAGTTAGATTTTAGCGATGTAACACAATATGTCTCTACAACACTTAGTCCAATTAAATCGAAACTAATTATTTAAAAAAAATTTAATTTCAATTTTTCAATAATTTATTTAGCAAGTTTTATTCAAGGTTTACTAACAACCAATAAACTTTGTTTTTACAAAATTGATGTATTTTTTCTGATAAAACAGTTATCAAAATTTAGATCTGCAAATCACATGACATGACGTATGAATATGTGAAAGTAAATCCATGTCAATTTTGAAAGAAGGTACAGGAAATTTGAATAGAAACAAATAAAATGGATGAACACAATATAGCTTTTATAATGAAAAGAGGAATACATTTCATACTTTACATTGCTGCCACTGGACAAAGAGGTAATGGCTGCCTCTTGAAGAAAATCGATCACTACCGCTCAATCCCCCGACCTAGGTTTCATTCTATCGGAACTCATCAGGAAGGAGTTTGAAACTCACAACGCAACTCCTAAATGAGAGAACCAAAAAACTCAAAAGCGAGAAAAAGGAAAATGTTGAAGAATAATTATATAACGCTTATAAAAGAAACATGTAACATGGTTCCCTCTTTTAGGAAGTTGCGTTGAACGTTTCACATTCCCTCCTGATGAGTTCCGATAGAATGAAACCTAGGTTGAAGGATTGAGCGGTAACAATCGATTTTCTTCATGAGGCAACACTTATCTCTTTGTCCAGTGGCAGCAATGTAAAGTGTGTACTGTGTTCTTTTCATTGTGTTTATTCCCTTTAATACGTTTATGCCCACCTTTCCTGTTCATTCTTCCAAATATAACAAAATACCTCAAAGAGCGAGATAAGAGGTTTTCCTGAAAATAAGTCTAGTAACTCCTTAGCTATTAAATTTGAATCTTTCTAATAAAATTGAACTGTACACACGCACACGCACTGCTAGAATCTTCCTCCGAGGATTTCCCTGAAACATATATTTAAACATATTTTTATTTTTCTCCCATCACGTCTACTACCCGATACGCTGATAGGGTAGGGACGAGTAATGTAGAATATAAGATGAAATGTATCTGCAATTGAATGGTGGAGAGAGTTTTTTTAAAAGAAAAACCTACCCTCACTACACCAAACGGGTTTAGAGCCATGGACTACCATACATCGTTAAGCCAGACGGTGGTTTGGGTCTTATCTTGTTAAATATATAATTTATTTTCAGTTTAAACATGATTTATATATTTTTTCTACTAAAGAAAACACTCAGAAACATTTCTACCAACTATATCAATAAAAAACCAGACAGTTTTAACGACCGCGTGTTTACTGATGTACAGAAGTCGAAGCGTGCATTGTTGTTGTGTTACAGCCCTTTTATACACCTGTGGTGGAGGTTGGGAGGAGGGGGGGAGTACCAGGCCACCCACTGGGCTAAGGTCCACCCCCTGGGGTGGAGGTGCGTTATCCTCTTCTACCCCCACATTCCCTATTTCCATATAAATCTGTCAATCTTATGAGCCGACACACATGCATTTTTAAGGGGAATTTTTTTAAAATGATTTAAATAGTAAGAAATCCGTCGGACGTTTCAAAAGAATTTTGTATCTCATCAACGTTAGGAATCCAACACATTAAAAAAACACTATGAAGGAAATAGCTTTCTTTATAGCAATAACGGATGTGAAATTTTTCTCCTAAAATTCCTACTATAATACATAATATAACTAAAATAATTATTTTAATGTTTATCTTTAAAGTTTAGAGGTTTTTTTTATCATTCAACCATATTTTATAAGTAATAATGTACAGTTGCATTTCTATAATCCCTTAAAAAATATCTTATTACACTGATTATCCTTAAAATGAGAGTTTTTTTTTTAAAAAAAGAACTGTTTGGGGTCACAATATTCTTTCATAGCAGATAAATTTATTCACAAAGAAAATACACTTTTAAAAGTCTTTGCAAACCTATTAAAATATTATATTAATAGACTTATTACTATTTATTCTTCGCATGTCCAGCCCTTGTCTCTGCAATTAACGTAACACATATCTCCTGTTCTTACGGAACAATAGAGAAATGACGCCAAGAATCTCTCTTCAATTATGTACAGTACGCAAACATTATTACGTCACTAAATTATGAGGTATTGCTGATCTCATGATATGCTATTTCTGTTTGGATCTAGTAATAGTATTTACATTGTTCAAGTGTATTAATTTAGCACTATATTTTTTATTTAAAATCCTTATTATTTATAGTTACCAGACGATTACTTGTCAGACTCATAAAATTATGTAAAATTCAGGTTAAGATTCTTGTAAGATCCTAGCTACAATTATTTATAACTTCTACCAATCAGAAATGCCAACCTAAACTTCCAAAGTCCCCTGTTTTCATGATAAAAATTGAATTTTATTAACAAATTATTTTCTAAATGTATTTTTGACTTATTTATACACAAACAAAAAATTATTTAGAAAAATAATTCCATACTAGATGTAGCCACCATAACCAAATTAAAAAAACATTAAGTATTTTCTGTTTAACACTTTAGATTACTTACGATAAAATTTAGTGGAAGAAGTGTCAGTAAATAGTTTCATGGAATAGAAGGGAAAATCCGAGTACAACTTTAAGTTGTAACATTTAAATTAGTGTTTCACTGTGAAGAGAACGTAGACATTCATTTTAAATCGGAATAGGTAAATTCTATTATAATATTTTTATATACCTTAATGAAAAAAGAATAGCTAACTAATCTTGTTATTTATAGTAATTTAAAGAATCAATAAGGAATAAATATCGCTTGTAGGTGTTTATATTCTGCTAAAAAGAAAATGAGAAAAATAGTGAGCCATCTTTTCATGAAATTATATGTTAAAATGGATACCAATTGCGTAAGTAATATGATTACTGTAGAGTATCAAATAAAATTAAAAAATAACTAGTATATTTAATCGAATTACAACAGTTAAGCTATTTTTAAAGTAATATAAAAAATCCCCCCACAATATGTCATCAATTAATTTGATAAATAACTTGTCTCTGCAATTAACGTAACACATATCTCCTGTTCTTACGGAGAAATAGAGAAATGACGCCAATAATCTCCCTTCATATGTACAGTACGTAAATATTATTACGTCACTAAATTATGAGGTATTGCTGATCTCATAATATGCTATTTCTGTTTGGCTCTAGTATTAGTATTTACATTGTTCAAGTGTATTAATTTACCACTATATTTTTATTTAAAATCCTTATTATTTATAGTTGCCAGACGATTACTTGTCAGACTCATAAAATTATGTAAAATTCAGGTTACGATTCTTGGAAGATCCTAGCTACAATTGTTTATAATTTATACCAATCAGAAATGCCAACCTAAACTTCCAAACTCCCCTGTTTTAATGATAAAAATGGCATCTTATTAACAAAATATTTTCTAAATGTATTTTTGACTTATTTATACACAAACAAAAAATTATTTAGAAAAATAATTTAATACTAGATGTAGCCACCATAACAAAATTAAAACACACATAAAGTATTTTCTGTTTAACACTTTAGATTACTTACGATAAAATTTAGTGGAAGAAGTGTCAGTAAATAGTTTCATAGAATTGAAGGAAAAATCCGAGTACAACTTTAAATTGTAACATTTAAATTAGTGTTTCACTGTGAAGAGAACGTAGACACTCATTTTAAATCGGAATAAGTAAATTCTATTCTAATATTTTTATATACCTTAATGAAAAAAGAATAGCTAACTAATCTTGTTATTTATAGTAATTTAGAGAATCAATAATAAATAAGTATCGCTTGTAGGTGTTATATTCTGATAAAAAGAAAAGGATAAAAATAGTGAGCCATCTTTTCATGTAATTATATGTTAAAATGGATACCAATTGCGTAAGTAATATGATTACTGTAGAGTATCAAATAAAATTAAAAATAACTAGTATATTTAATCGAATTACAACAGTTAACCTATTTTTAAAGTAATACAAAAAATCCCCCCACAATATGTCATCAATTAATTTGATAAATAATTGCTTTTCATTGTCTTAACGTTTACCTTTTTAAAATCCTTTGAAACAAATTATGAATATATAACACGTTTTTTATAAATTAGAAACTTCATGGGTCAAATTAAAAGTTTATAAATTGATTAACCAGCTTAATACAAACATTTATGTTGAAAAAAATAAAGTTGGTGTTTAGACACATTATATTTTTACAATTTCGAAAAAGTAACTAAAAAGTGACGCAGAGCTAGTAGGAACTAGAAGAGCAAGAACCGGGTTTGGAACGTACACAATCTACATAACCATTTCCTCTTCCTTGCCACAGAATTGATATTGATTGGATGAATGATAGATTTGGTTTGTACAAGTTAACAACAGGTTTGAACTTTCTTACCAATAGTATAAAATGTCAATCTTGTAGGTACATAGAGATCGGGGCCACAATTCCTCCAGGGTGCACTAAGGTGGTTTTTACTTAGTAGTTTCCCACTCTCCCTCTACGCTTATTATATCTTCCTCCACTCTACCCTGTACGCGTTAATATGCGGTTATCCCGAACGGGTAAATAAGACTCAATACAATTTTTTTAATGGCTCTAATCCTTTGCGAGGGGTTATTTATTTTCCACTGTAAGAGATTCAAACAAAATTTATATTAACCGCTTGAAATAACCACTTTGGCAGCCTCGTGGTCTAACGCGCTAATCTCTGAGTAGATTAGACTGCCGTTGACGGGGAGATCAAAGTTATAATCACGGTCTGATGTACTGGGGGTAGTTTTTCCCAACATGTTTTTTCACTTGTCCTCAACACAAATGCTGGCACATTTTCTCGAAATTTACCCGCCATAATCCATAAAATGATTAGCCTAATTAGTACATAAGCGTACAACCCGAACGGTTAGTAAGACGAGGTGCTAAGAAAAGCCTCTCGAGATAAATAAATGTAGTTTTTATTCTACTCTATTTTTGATTTAATCTTATCTTCGACATTTGTGATTTATAAAATAATTCCTTAATTGATAATATGTTGGTATATTCTATGTCTCCACGATAGTTTATTTTCATAATAGCCATACTGTCTATAAAAAAAAGTGAATTAACATTTGAATATAATATAAAAAAACACGAATAAAACACGATTTTTGTTTATTTAGGGGAGTAGCAAATACCTCTAACAAAACAATTACTAGCTATTTATTCATTTATTGGCAGACACTTACTGTGGATTATTTTAATAATGACAGTCCCACCACGGTCAGGACTCGGTGGTAGTTGACCAATCCCCCGCTAGAGCTTTCTCTGACCTCCCTGGATTCTGTGGTCTGATTGGTCACACGTCTCCCGTGGACCAGTTGGTTAGCCTTCCCTGACCACCACGCTGGACTCGAAACGGTACGGAATTAACCAAATTCATGTGGGTCCACAACCCTTTCCCATATTGATGATTGTGGGCACGGCCCTCATTTGTGCAAGTTGGGACTTCAAATATATTTATATGCATTGTTTTCTTTCAGTAAGTAGATCATTAGTCCTAATTATTTATTGTACGCTGCAGGAACGTGGATAATGAAGCAAAAGGATAAGAGAAAAATTAATGCAGACAAGTGAAATGAGATTTTTGAGAAACAGGGTCGGTGTGACATAATTTGACAGTATTAGAAATGAGAGAATAAGAGGAATAGTAAAGGAAGAGCCAGTCCAGCACAGGATATAGAAGGCACGACTAAGGTGGTATGGTCATGGGAGAAGAATGGAGGGGGAGAAAAGAGAGAGTAAGAGGAATAGTAAAGGAAGAGACTGTCCAGCACAGGGTATAGAAGGCACGACTAAGGTGGTATGGTCATGGGAGAAGAATGGAGGGGGAGAAAAGAGAGAGTAAGAGGAATAGTAAAGGAAGAGACTGTCCAGCACAGGGTAGAGAAGGCAGGACTAAGGTGGTGTGGTCATGTGAGAAGATTGGAGGGGGAAAGGATGCCCAGGAGGATGTTGGATATGGAGGAGGGAGGTAGGATGCCGGAAGGAAGACCAAGGGACAGACTGCTGTAGAGAGTAAGGAGGAGTGTGGAGGAAAGATAAGAGGTCTAGCCCAAGGTGGAGGGAGAGAGATGGTAGGAGGAATGGAGGCCGGGGAGAGGTTTATGTTCCAAACATACCTAGCCAATGTCTGGAAGCTGTTCATGAAGATGATGATTATGATTTAAAGGCATAACTATGAGGGATCGCTTCTTTTAATGCCCAATAGTATAATGATTGGTATCTTTTATATTTCCTCGCTTCTTCCTACGCTTTCGGGCTGTACGCATTTTAAGAAGTTCGTTTACCCATGACGTAGCAGCAAGTCAAGATATAATTTCCTATGTTTTATTAAAATAAATATTTCTAATAGAATCTTATATTATCACAAATATTTTTATATCTTAAAATAGTTTTTGTAAACCTTTAATTTTTTTTAAGTCCACAGCTGAGGCTTCACAAAGATGGCCAGTAGAAATATTCTTGTCAGGACGTACTCGTAGGCCTTAGAAACTGACTTATATAATAATGAATAATAAACTATTTAATTTTGGTGGATTTTATTTAATTATATTTTGTATAATGTCACCTATATAACGTACGTGTATGTGTATGAATTCGTTAGAATTAATTAATAATTATTTATTCATGTTTTCACAACACACATTTGGGCATTATATATTATACTACTATAAAGCCACATGGCTGACTCATTCACTGACATTAATGTTTACCCACTTCCAGAGAAGCTATAAACCTGAAATTTGGCAAACTCAACTTAATTTTAATTTAAACCCCCTGAAAAAATTTCAAAATGCTGGAGCAACTTTAAAATTGGTGTGGACCTTCCTTTGAAGGTCTATTGTGGTTAAACGGTAAGACCTATCAAAAAACGGCTCTGGAATTACATTAGTTTACATCCACTTGCAATGAAAACCTAGTGGGGGTTTGGGGTGGAGCCCCCAACGAGCAAAGCGAGATAGGTCTTACAAAACTTCACGTATGGGAAGAATGTATGCGGCCCTCAATTATACGAAGTTTGGACAAGCCTGAGTTTTACCGTGTATCTACCGATGAGGATCTTAAGCTACGATTTTATTATAAAGAATATCGTACTGTGTCCATTTTATAGAAATTTATATTATGATTAAGAATTTGTTTCTTTGGCTTTAAAATAGTGTCCCTAGAGATTATTACAATTAAAATACTGGATAAATCTCTGGTGGAGGCTTATGTTTGTACCCAGTTTGAAAGAAATTCGTCTATTATTTCAAAAACTATAATGAAAACATACACACATTGAAGGATAATATATAATGTTTCTCTTGGATTGGTAATATACCCTTGATTAAATCATTATAATCTTTAAAAAACTAGGCTATATTAATTTTTATGGCTGAGCTATAAAATAGCTATTATTTATTAATGTTATTATTATTATCAGGTGTTCTGTCCTACGACAGGTCCATTCCTTTTTTCAGTGAACTTGTACCACCAATGCGCCCAGTTCTCTGCCGCCTCCATAAGCTCCCAAAATTTTCGTCTTTCCTTCAAGTCCTCCAATATATGAAGCCTCTTTCCTTCTAAGCTCCTCTTCCCCTCAACCTTTCCTTCTATGACGTCATGCAAAGGATAGTTTCTTCTAAGTATGTGCTAAAGATACATATTATAATACTCATATATAACCTGTTGTTCCTAAATCAGTTGAATCCCCACCAATATCCTATGAATTGCTCCGGATAAAAATATAGCTAGTATTTTTATCAACTTGTTTTATCTCAAGCTAATTAATGGCCTGATTAAGGTTGCAGAGCTCACATGTACTCCGTTATAAGACACCTCTTGTTATTTTTGACATTAATTAACCAGGGAACAATATCTCAGGAACAATGACTTAGAGCTGGTCGAGATGGACACAAGCCCAATACAACCGATCGTTTGGTTGCGTGGGTGGTTTTCTACACCCTCCCTTGCGTACAGTCCGAGTTTCATAGAAAGGTCCTGATAGAAAATATACATGACAACATTTGCATATCTTATTGCGTTCTATGTTCGGATCCTAACCAGCGCAAAGTACACATTTATAGTTCTCGCGTGTGTTAATTATTAACAGGCGTTAGAACCACTTGGGTGGCCGCATGGTCTAAGGCATAACTCTCACAATAGACTGGAATATCGGGGGATCGAAACCTGGTTGGATTTATTTAAGTTAGTTTTACCCAAATAGTTTTCCACTTTACATCTACGCTAATGCGGGTCTACTTCATCTTAATTCAACCTTTCAAGGGATCATGAAACGTTCACTCCATTATAATATTGGCAATTTTTTTTGCTATCACAATAGTTTCTCTCTAAGAGGAGTTGTAGGTGAGTGATAGGAATAATAATGTGTGTCCAATAATGTCGTCTCAACAGCAGTATACAATGGAAATACCTCCTTGCAGACGGGGAATATCCGTTGTCCTCTAAGAGTGAGTACGCTGGTGCTAGGACGCGCTATGGCTCCGGTCTCGAGGTATTTGTGTCGCCGCTCAGCGATCTAGAGAGCCAGTTTTATAGCTGAAAGTCGTGCGGTGCTTTGGTGACGCGATCAGACGGAAGTGATGCCATTATCCCCACACGATGTAGCTCCACCGCTGATGAATCGCTAATTAAATCTTATCCAACTCTTCCCCCCNCCCCCCCCCATAACTGCCAAACTCCTCTCCTCCTCCCATTTCTCCAGCCTTTTAATACTGGCACGCTATATTCTCCTCGGGGAACAAGGATTACTAAGAGTCTTTGAATCCAGTCTTCCTTCTAGTATTTGTCTACCTATCCATCTATCCATTCATCCATCTAAATGTTAATCCATCTATCCATTTATTCATATAAATTCATCCATGTATACATATTTTTATATCTATCTATTCATCTATCTTTTGACCTGATAATAAGGTGTGCTGAGACCCATTGCATCCAGTCTTTATTCTAGTTTACATCTATAGCTTTATTTTGTTAAGAAGAACAGTTCAGAAAATTCAAATATATTTATTTCAGCTGACACTAATAATATTTAACCATATAATTTATGTTGTTTTTTAAGTATTGATAATGTCTATCAAAATTTATAGCTACAGATATGATTACTTGCTGTATGGATATATTGAAATTGTTTTAGTATATTTAATAACTACAAGATACTGTTCTTTCTATCTACATCAGAATTTACTTACCCATACACCTGTCAGATAATCCATCTATTTATATATTTATCACTGACTAAATGCTTGACCCAATCAATCAATTAAATAATTTACATATCTATAAATGACTCTATCAATGATAAATCCCACAATGCATTCATCTATTTATTTACTTATATACCCATAAATCTAACACTTACACTAGGGGGCACATTGGTAAAGGCGTTAATCTCGTTTTGTATAGATTGCCGCTTACTGGAAGATCAGGGTGTGAATCCCGGCAGGTGTACTGAGTTAGGTTTATTTGGCCTACCTCTCTCTATCTCCATACAAACGTAGTTACATTCTCTTAAACACTAGTTTTCTCATCCCCAGATCCTTGGTGTAAATATGTGTGGATAGCTCAGACGTATGTAGTAAGATGTAGCATACCATTATATATATATATATATATATATATAATATATGACGTTTATTAAATTATTGGATCTGACCTTTAAGTTTTGAACACACATTGCTAAACGATGAATTATAATATGGAAAACGAATATTTATATTAATTTTTAAACACACTATTTATTCTTCCTAGTATAAAACTTTTACTTAACTGCCACTTGTCTAGAGAGAAGTCAAGAAATAGATTTCAAGTTCATTCATCTTACATATACTCCGAAATTTTGCCATATAAAACAATGTGAAAAAATTAAGGGCACCGTCTCATTGAAGAGAAATGCATTCACATTGCAGTAACTCTTTTGGGAATAATAAGCTCTAAAGATTAAAAAACAACTAAAACAACCCTAATAATTCATAGAATTTATCTGATGACCTTGTTAAAATATTACTTTATTTGTTTGAGAAAGGATGCATATTTCTACCCACTCAATTTGATCTCCCAATTGGGATATTTCGTGCAAAACGTTGTTGAAAAAAAGATAAGATAACCTACTCATATTTATTTTTCAATTATAAAACTTAAAATATAGTGTTTAAGGTTTTGGAGACATGTTGATACCCTTCTATTACCTTTTGTCATAAACTATATTTTTAAATAATATACTCCTTTTTAAATATCGGGGAGTTTCTGAACGTCTAAAACAAATCTCACAAACATGGCAGGCAGATTCCTTAACAAATAATTTACGAAATTACAGTATACTTCATAGATATGACTGGCCTGCTTAAGATGAGAGCAGGGTTCAAATCCCGGACTGGTCTACTGAAGGTGGTTTTTCTTTAATTGGTTTCCCACTCTCCTTCCACGTAAATGCAGGTATATCACCCCTAGAATGGTTCTTTTCTCGTCCCTACTACTATAGTAATTAATACATATTCATATCATCTGAACAGGTAGCAAGACGCGGTGATAAAGAAATAAAATATTTTTTGTTTCAGTTTACTTATATGTTAGCAAATGAGGTTGATTTACATCCCTCATCAAATTGACACAACCGTATCTGAAATTCAGGTGAACAAGAGACTATTTTGAATATTTTTCATCTGTAACAAAAGGTAAGAATTGTAGCGAGTCAACTGTATTGGTTTTATTTATGAAAATGGTTCTTGAAAATATACCTGGAAATATGAAAATAAAATAAGTTCACGGAACTATATGTTCATCTAAAATAGAAAACCATATAAATAGACAGTAAAACAAATGTAATCAATGCTGTGCAGGAGAAAACAATTGAAGGAGGGTGTAAGCGTTGAATGTTTGGAGAAACATAATAGGGGATGTATCAGAAGGAGGATGTGTAAGTAGGCCAACAAGTTGAAGTAGCCATTGCTGATTTTAGATAATGAATGCTCCGGTCCCAATGATCGGCGAAGGAAAATTTCAAAACTATGTGACTTGAAATTCAGACTGCATAGCACCTACCAAGTAAGAAAAACCAATTCTATTTGTGACCTTGCAAACAACTGTTTATAAAAAATTGCACCGGTGGACATGGAAAAAATGTCATTAAATTCTATTTTTGTTTTGATGGTAATGGGGAGTTTAGGTCTCAAATTCCAACCAAGTGTGTTGATATTTATCTGTCCTGAATGGCGTCACATTGTCCCTCCACGCAAATGCAGTTACATTTATTTTAAAACTATATTTTACTCCCATGTGCTTAAACACTTGTATATCCCGTGCGTAAAGTAGGACGTTATGCAAGACATATATTTATAAACATGTTTAGGCCCTATTTGACCACATAGCAATTGGTGGAGATAAACGCACATTGATATTTCCTGTCTTCTTCTATCTGTGATACCACCTCGAACCACCGTCAAGTTATTGCCAACCTTACGACGCGAAATATACCTAATGGAATGAGAAGAAGTAAATGGAATTCACTCGTCGTTCGTCTTTGGTGTGACGTAAAATGAAGTTATGAGGCAAAGTTTTCGATGAAAACTGGCCTTTAGGGCAATAACTTTAACTGGGTTTGGAAGGAAACCCCGTCCCATCTTATGGGGTAATTTCGAGTGTTGAGGGGTTTTAGAGGCGTGTATCGCAAATCATCGCGGGAGGTTTCATTTAATGTTCTCTCCAAGTGTTTATTGGTACTAAAAGTAACTCCATAGGGACATAATCCCTGTCATTTGTAACGGAAAGTAACACATATAAATTTATTTTGATGGGAGCTTTTCGTAAAGGTGAAAGAATTTCATAGCTTGAAGATAAATTGCAGATGTACAAGGTGATTGAACCCGGGACTTTTGGTTTATCCCAGCTTATTCTCTAATAATATTTATCAACACGTGTAATATAGTAAATTCTAAGACATCCACCCACTCAGCCCCCCTCTCCCCCTCAATATTGATTTTAGACACGTCAGTGGGAACATGGTCTAAGGTGTAGTTTTTGAAATAGAGAGGACTGTTGAAGACTGGAAGATAGGGGATTAAATTCCGATCAGGTATATTAGAGAGGGAACTTTCCTGGATGGGTTTTCACTCTCTCTCTCTTTACACAAACTTGGGTATACTTCCTCTAAATTTACCCTTCCTCATCTTTAACACATTATCAAAATTAGTTCATACGCGTGTAACCCGAAAGGTTAGTAGTCGTGGTGACCAAAAACAACCATGTTAATTTAAAAAAACTCTAATTATTTAGACTTGTATTTGATTCGAGACTCATAACATAATCCATAGTATAAATATGCATACTACCTGGTAAGGTAGTGAGACTAAATTGTTAATATTTTTTTTTTCACTTAACATACTACTTTTAAAAACATTAAATAATGTGGTTATTTCCAGTCAAGGATTAGGAATCGATGACCTACCATGCATAAGGGTATTATTTCATAATTATTCAAACATACGCACCAATCGAAGGTGCTAGGCTGGGTCCACACTTGTGTCAGATATTATCATTATTATTATTATTATTAGCACCGCGTCTTACTAACCGCTCGGGTTGTACGCACTTACGCTCATGTGTAATGGTAGGGTGATTGTGAGATGAAATGGAGGACCTACAGTTTAACGTGGAATCCGGACCACGGTGGAGGCCTGGTATTCCCCACATTCACAAGATGTCTTGTCAGAGGTGAAGGAAGGGTTTGGTAATCAGATAAATCTATGCCGGGACCAAGGATTGAACCCCGGCCGCCAGCACAGAAGTCTGACATCTTACCCCTAGACCACCAGGTCACACTCAGATATTATCGTATCCCCGAAGCTTATCTTGAACACATCGGTTTGGACGAGATCTTGTATCCTCGACGCGATCGTTAGTGCAGTACGTGCATCAGATCGCTGCGTTTAGGTTCCCCTCGATATTTCACGTTCACATCAAAGGGCGCTACTGATGAGGACACGGCATGTCTGGACTCAGAACCGAACAATGTAGAGAGCAAAGGAACACGCGAATGATAGAAATACAGGTTTGCATCAATGATCGTGACCGAGATAAGATCGGATCTGCCGAAATTTGGTCTCAGCCACGTCCGTGTTTATCGTCAGCCGTTAAAATCTGTATCTTGATGGGGATACGACAATATGATACGATACTGGTGTAAATCCGGCCTTAGACTCACGACGCGCAAGGTTGTGGTTGAAGAGGGAGAAGGGGACTTATATTTTAATACTTAGCACCGCGTCTTACTACCCGTTATGACTATACGCTTATGTACTAATTACTCTAATCGGCTAGGAATAGGAAAGGTTGAGTATAGAGAAAGTAAACCCACATTTGCGTTGAGGGAGAATGGAAAAACATTTATGAAAAACCAGTCCAGTTCACCCGAGTGAGATTCGAACCTTTATCTCCCCGTACTCAACAGTCTAGCTCAACACGAAAATTGTTCGTTAGCTAACTATACCACCGAGACGGGTAAGGGGACTTCGAGAGTCGACTAGGTGCACTACGGGTGTTTTTCACAATGATTATGGTTTTATCATTTTATTTCTAATTCTATATCTTAGAATATTCGAGTAATAACCTTGATATATTGAATGTAACTAGGACTTGGATACGAACCCGAGATAAGAAACTAGTAATATTATGAATAAGTTAAATAGATTAATATAAAAATATTTAGAATGCAAATTGAATGACTTAGATTCAAATGTTTGGTTGAATTGTGCTTAAAATTCATAAAATAGTGTCATATAATAAATGTAATAACATACATTAAAATAACATCGTCAACACAGTGAAAAAATATAATTAGACCACAAGTCAAAAAGTACATAAGCAACATTTTAAAAATAAAATATTAAAACGAAAAATTAAAAATAAAGTCCAAGTTTACAATACAGCCCATGTGGTTGAATAGTTAAATCAAATTAAAAAAACACAGGTTTAGTCATCACCCAAAGTTATGACAACGGTAGTTAAAGTTCTTGTTATAACAAATGAAACAAAATAATAATTATGGTAAGGTTTGGTAGTGGATATAAGTCCAGGGAATTAACCAAGACTGGACTTATATCCACTACCCAACTTTACCATAATTATTATGTTGTTTCATTCGTTATAACAAGAACTTTAACTACCATTGTCATAACTTTGGGTGATGACTAAACCTGTGTTTTTTAATTTGATTTAACTATTCAACCACATGGGCTGTATTGTAAATTTGGACTTTATTTGTAATTTTTTCGTTTTAATATTGTATTATTAAAATGTTGTTAATGTACTTTTAGACTTTTCCTTTAATTATATTTTTTCACTAACTGTGTTGACGATGTTATTTTAATGTGTGTTATTAAATATATTATATGACACTATGTTATGAATTTTAAGCACCATTTAACCATACATTTGAATCTAAGTCATTCAATTTTCATTATAAATATTTTTAAATTAATCTATTTAACTTATTTATAATATTAATAGTTGCTTATCTTGGGTTTGAATCTAAGTCCTAGCCACATTCAATATCACTCCTTACTGTACTCTATTTAGAATGTTTTCTAACGTGAATGAGCTAAATGTATTAATTTTAAAAAAATGGCGAGTTAAATTCTTCACATTTTCTGCCTCACACTAGATCAGTATGTTTTGTACATTTTGGGAAGTCAAATTTAAGAATATTACTTCATCGATAATGAATAAGCCCAGAACATTTTAAGGAAGCTTCCTTTCATATATAAGATTTGTTCTATTTTCACTCAGACAAAACATTCGAAATGTTTGATAGTTAAAAATATCCCTTATGCTCAGGAGTTGACATTTACTAATTAAGTCACATATTCTAAGGAAGGTATGTCAATTTTGAAGCCCATGGACCTTTTTATCCAACTTACAGCGTGACACGATTTATATTTTTATTAACGTTAAATGAACACCTTTGTTTGGGACCATGTAATTTTGAAATTGACCATTATTTGGTGAAATCTTGCAAGTGAGGTAGGTGCACATAATTCTACTCTTTACTCATCAGAATTCAACTCCCAAAAAACTGTTAGGTCTACTACACCCCATATATTTATAATATTTGGTAATACATTCTTGATAACAGTAGTTTAATATTAAGAAATGGAACTCACAACAGATACATCATCAATAAACTTGACTACAACACCACATAAAAACAAGTTTCATGTTTATGGCAAAAAACTAAAAAGTAAGCCCTAACCTTTTTAAAATAAAGTTTTCTTTTTGTAATTATAAACATGATGAAAACAACCTGAGTTTTGTTCATTTAAGGTGAATACAATATTAAACTTTTTGAAATGAGGATCCATATTTATTTTATAGTTTCACTGTGGCCCTTATGATCAGATGAGTTTCCACGTATCGTGGATGTCAGGGGACAAGAAAGTCTCTTGGACGGGAACACCGGAGTTAGTTTTCCATCGGCCATGCATGGTTCCCCCTTCCTTCTAACACCAATGTAGGTTTACGTCTCTTAACATTCTTTATCATTACTATTTCTTGGATTAAGGTTGTTAAAGGGCGTTTTGAAATAATTTTAATATTTCAATTTTTATTTTTTTGTAAACTCATTTATACTGAGTACTGACTAACAAACTTATGTTTTAAAATAAACCAGAGTTTCTGTAATATTTGATTGCTTTTTACAAATGTTTGAGGATGTATTTGTAAAGATTCAATATACTTCATAAAATACGTGAAAAGTGTTAAGGAAGACCCTAAGCAATACTTCTTTCGGAAAATAAGTTGGTTAATCAAGAGAGTACAAAAATGTTTATAACAAAACCATAAAAGATTTATAAACATTTAAACCACAGCTTGAACAGCCCTAAGCTGGCCCTTAAAATGATACTCCACCCCCACCCTCTACTATGCCCCCTTATTATGTTATTTATAGCACTGTGTCTAACCACCTGTTCAATTTATCTGCATATGTATTAATTGAGAGTCTTAGTTGGGGATGAAGACAGTTGAATTCAGATTAAGTGTACCTGCATTTGTGGGGAGAAAGATTGGAAAACAATTTTGAGAGAACTACGCTCAGTACATCCGACAGGGTTTCAAACTCTGATATTCCTGACATTGACAGTCTAGTCTAACACGAGAGTGACGCCTTAGACCATGTGATTACTGAAGTAGGTACCATTATGTTAAACGTTCTTGTAAAAATTAAACATTATTCATGCTCTATTTCAATGACCCCGCATACATTAGCAGGTTTGTTTTAACGAAAAGTGCGACTGACCTTTACTCGCTCTCCTGGGGGTACTAAAGGGAGTAAAAGGGATAAACGATATTTGGTTCCAAAACCTGTCTTATTAAATATACTAGTTCAGGTTTAATTTTACTGTCCTCCAAGTTTTAGTATCCGTGTGGGGCATCGACACATTTATTAGGGGAGGGATGAGGAAGGTAGAATTTTACCCGCTCTTGCATAGAAGAAGAGTTGACACAATTATGTGGAGAAGAGGTGGTAATCACTTTAGTACACATAGAAGGGATGCTAAGCCCAATTTATTCGACATTGGTAAATAATAAAATATGAGATTGGCACCTATGTCCACGTTCCGGGTTTGATGATTGAGTTAATTATCAAAAACTTTACTTCTCCAGATCCTATTTGTTAGAAAAGTCACTGATAGTCATGTCTGGCCCTAAGGCCTTCCCCGATCTCCCCTCCCACTCCTCACCACCAAATATGCATACTTTCAAAGTTATCCGAGCGCATGATAATACTTTATGGACCCTGAAGAGTTCGCTTCCTTTTGGATATTTTTAACAAAAAAAAACATGGCGAAGATGGTGGAAGGATTGTGGACGGTAAAAAAAGAGATTTCTTTGTAGAAACAGTGATGG
>CABFOW010006773.1:7997-29161 GCA_902141385.1 Timema californicum
TGTAATAAAATATATCTCCTCTAGCGTTGTATAAAAAAAAAAAAAAAAATTTAATAACTTTAATGATTATGTTTAAAATTTGTAGCGAAGGATTCTTTAACCTGATCAATAATAAAGTATGTTAACTTTCCAAAAATAGATTAATCTCAAGGTAGTGTGCATTTACTTACGAAAATTATTGAAAATTTGAAATTTTTCAAAACTCTTCTTCAAGATCTAGTTAAAAATGGATAGATGTAAAAGGTTTTCCACTTTAATAATACGTTTTTATTTTTACAAATTAAAAACAGCTTTAGGGTTGTTTAAAGTTTATTTTTTTCATTTTGAAATTTGCTAGAAATATCTAAAAAAAAAAAATTAAAAATATATAGATAGAGAGACAGAGAGAGAGAAAGATAGCATTTTTATTGTGATTAATTAGGTGATGTGCTCGATTTTATGAGAAAAAACTAGCTTAATGTAGCTTGTTAAAAACGCATTTTTGAAAATTTTCTTTCAAAATATAATACATAAATACGATAAAGTATATTCGATAGGTTCACTAACCGTGAGAAAAACTCTGTGGCAGATATTTTAGACTATTTAATCTAGTTTTTGTTTTCCGGTGGAAGGAAAACGGAGGGGGAAGGGATAGGGAAGAAAGGCATCGTAAGTTTAGAAGAAAGTAGAAAAAATAAACAACAACAACAAAAAAAGCGCCGACTAGTTAAAACTAGTGAAGGAACAGGAAAGAATAACATCGTGGAAGTAAGTTAAGACCTCAGCACAGTACAGCTGCATAGATATAGAAAAAAGGGGGGGGGGTTGGAGGAGTTAGGGGGGAGGGAGGGGGTTGAAAGGTGTTAAGAGAAGGGAAGACAAGGGATGTGGAAAGGGAAGGGGTGGTGACTTGATCCTAACAGTTCTTACACTTTCTCAAGCAAGAAAACAAACGAGTTTCTCTCTTAAAACAAACTTTCCTTCTTGGGAAGAATAAGAATAAAAGAAAATCAAGTTTAGAGCCGTCTTGCCAGCGAGTTAACGCGTTTATTTGTTGTTTAAGGGAGACAAGAGAGTTTGAATACAAAACTATTACTAGGTCTGCTATTAAAGATAATATATACATAAAGTGAATAATGCGAAAGAACCCTCAAAAAGGTATCTGTATAAATATGGACCATATTTTATATTATGGCAGGAAAATAAAGAGTGAGGTATGGCAGATATTGTTAAGGGTAACTGATAGTGTCATTGTTACGTCTAATCAAGACACAACTGAGGACAACCATTGTGAGAACCCGACTCGTTGGCTTAGTTCTTCCGCATGTCCAAAATTACTATATCATTTTATAACCAGAGAAAGTAATTTAGTGGTTTGCCAAAACCAGAAAAACATCAACTCGTATCTTACAGTTTTGAAATATTATAAATCTCAAAGAAGACCACTCTTCCCCCCTGCCTCATCGCCACCTAAACTATGAAGTGTTCCATATTTTGTATCCCGGACCTCCCCACCCCACCCCCAGTAATAGTTCCCCTTATCTCTCGCCCCTCAAAAATTTCTATCTGGATATACCCCTGCACCTAACAGAATCAGTCATGTTAATTTATTTTGACCAAGACACCAACTGCCCCAACAGAAGAAATGGCGGAAAATATAAAGCCTGTCCAATCAGGAGAAAGGAGGGACTCTCATTGTGGAAGAAGAAAGAAGAGTGGCAATTAAAACAATCAACATTCTTAATTTACTAACAATCCTGACTCATTCGAAGGTGAACAGTTCCCTCGCTCTCTGAACTGCATCTAAGAATCGATATAATCATAATGAGTTTTATAGTCCCTGCCCTGCTTGTCTTACAACAGTTCCGCCACTTTGGTCAGTGAGCCTGGACAGACCGTGTGTCCTGTATTCCGCCTCTTTTAGGTCCCAGAATATTAGTCTTTCCTTCAAGCCATTCAATATTTAAAGCCTTCTCCTTCCTAAGCTCTTCTTTCCCTCAATATTTCCTTATATAACGTAATGAATCAGAAAGTTCCTCCTAATTATGTGTCCGATCAAATTTGTTTTGTACCGAAAAATCACATCAAAATGGTTCTCTACCCATCCAATCTTCTTAGCTATTCTTAATTTTTTACCCTGGCTGTCCACCTGATCTTTTCAAATATTTTCCAGCACTGCATTTCAAAGCTCTACAAGTATTTATTTTCCATCTTCCTAAGAGTCCCAAGTTTCCGCTCCGTACAGTGCGATGCTCCAAATGTATCAGTTGATCAGTTTCTTCCTCATTTCCAAACTCAGTTTGCTGGTCCTCAGTAACCTCTTCTTGTTTAAAGCTTCCTTGGCCATGGCCATCCTTGACCTTATTTCCTGGTTGCAGCAGGCACGCTTTGTCTGCAGATTTCCCAGATACTTGCACCCCTCTACTTTTACCATCTTCTGGTTTGCAATTTTGATTTTCAGCGGCATTTTATTGTTTGAAATAAACATAACTTTTGACTTCAGAATGTTAATTTCAATGCCCTTTCTTCTTTTTGTCTCCACCAGCTGGTCCATCATTCCCTGAAACTCTTCTTTATTTTTGGTCTTAGACACAAAATATAGAAACAAAATTAATGACGAGAATATTAAGCTTGTAATTGGTAATGAGCCCTAGCAAATGGTCAGAAGTAGATACAATTGTCTAAAGTGTTTAAAGATAGTTCCATATCATCTTCACGTTAGAAATCACTGATAAGATAATGTGGATGCACCGTGAGGCTGTTGCCCGACCCAGAATCTCCAAATTGACAGACGTGCCAATCTAGTTCTTCTGAGAAAGGGTTGATTTATTGTTCGAGTAACGAGTTATTGTCGGGACTCTTAACCTCTTGAATGAAATTTTATACCTTTTGAAGTGAAACCAATAAAATGAAGCTGTAAGAAATTACAGGAGTACTAATACATTTTATACTATCAGACGAGAAATTGTGATTGTGAGTGTATGCGCTGGGACTCAGGTATAGGAAAATCTTTTTTTCTTGGTATAGGGGAAGATGTGTTTAAGGTATGATGGAGATTGTGGGTGAACTATGAGGGTCAATTTTTGGTCAAGTCCGGGAGTGGGATTGGGGTTGGTGGGATTTTCTTTTCTTGGGATTTGGTCTGGAGGTGATACATTTCCATTCCCCATCCGGGGTTGACCCCAGAGACAGTATTATCCTCTGACTCGTAAAAAAAAACCTATTCGGTTATCCCAGTGGCATCCGGTTGTCATAAAAAGGTAGTAATGGTATAAAATGTGTGATTTTTGCGTGAAGGTTGGGCTTAGGTTTGGATCGAGGATAGGATAGGTGGGGGTGATGAGGTTGTCGGAGATTCTGTTGTCGGTCTGGCGTAGTTGATTGTTAAGTATTGGTAAATTATTATTCTACCAGGAATGTTACATCTAGGTTGTTTTTTTTTATACTTTTTTTTTCTTCTAGGATTATCAACTAGGGATTTTATCATTTTTTAAATTTTCATTTGAGTTTTTATTTTTTAAGTTGTTATTTATGTTATCGGTTATAGTAGACATGTAGATGTATAGCAAGTAAGTGCTCAACTAGGCCAGCCCGGGTCATTTATGGTGTCGAGGTTCAGTCGGGTCGTACTGCCAAAGTCCTCTAACGATCTGGTTCTCGTGTGTTTCAGTCGGGTCGTACTGTCCGAGTAATCTAACAAGCTCGTTCTCGTGTGTTTCAGTCGGGTCGTACTGCCCGAGTAATCTAACAAGCTCGTTCTCGTGTGTTTCAGTCGGGTCGTACTGCCCGAGTCCTCTAACGATCTCGTTCTCGTGTGTTTCAGTCGGGTCGTACTGCCAGAGTCCTCTAACGATCTCGTTCTCGTGTGTTTCAGTCGGGTCGTACTGCCCGAGTCCTCTAACAAAGTCGTTCTCGTGTGTTTCAGTTGGTTCGTACTGTCCGAGTCCTCTAACAAGCTCGTTCTCGTGCGTTTCGGTCTGGTCGTAGAACCTTTTGTTACTGTACTGGTAGATTTCTTTTAGTTGGCTGCAGTATGTCATCGTGTGTAGGCCGGCTATTCTAGTGTGTTTGTTTGCCCCCGTTAGCGTATTAATATTTTGTTTTGAGTTATCTGAATTATATATAAGAAACGGATAAAATATTGAGGATTTTTTTGGGAGGGGGGAGGTGACGTATTAAAATAAAGTAAAAATAGGTTGTACGGTGCGCCACACAAACTTTCTCTTTCATTTTAAAATAGTGACGTTAAATACTAAAAACTTGTAACATTCTATAAAAAGCATCACTTTCCACCAAAGTGAATAAATCAAATATCATACATTGTTACAAAACCATTAATAAAATAGGAACGTCTGTGCCCACCAACAAGCATAACAATCAATAATTTATTCAATTTAAAACAACAGATATATCGTTTTATAGTTTAAAAACTATTGGTTTTATAAAAATATATTTCAAAGAAAAGATTTTTATATTTAATAGTATTACATCTTTAGAATGATAAATAATTTCGCATCTCAATTAGTTACGGAGATGCGATCGAAATTGTAAATTTCTGTTTAAGTATGGTACCGTGAAATTTATATTAATTGAAAAATGAAAAATTGCCGTGTTGTTTTTAATGTTAAACAGTGTCTAGATACAAAATTTAATCAAAATTGTTTAGGCGGATTTTGAGAAAATAGATTTTTTCCTCTTTTGTTTTCACTTCAGTAAACTACTCTTAAATTTAGGGTTATATATCTAATTCCAAAAAACCCTTAGGGGATCTTTATTAAAACCCTATTTATCAATTTTAAGCCCAATCGGTAAATTTCTTTATGGCTTTAGTCCGAGATACAAACAGTAACGCAAAAAAAAAAAACACTTTTTGTTTCAGGGGGTCATGATACGTCTACATTTATCAATATCTTGAATTAATACTTTTTTTTTTACGATCATAATACTTCTCTCTTCGAGGGGTAGAGAGAGAGAGAGTAAATAATATTTTTTGACATGTAAAAAAAAAAGGAACATGGTTTCTTTTGCGACTACAAATCTGCTTGCTCCGAAGCTACCACGTGAATACTGTTGCCAAACTTCAGCGCCAGAACATTCGCTTTTCAAAACTTTCCCATCACGTCCGGTATATGCGAGCTCCATAGAAATTCCTCAACCTATCCGGAAAAAAAAACTTTGGTTGACAAGAATTGGTATTATTATCAGAAGAAGGGGCAAGGAAAAAAAAAATCATCTCACCTTTCTTCAATTTTTTTTTCTTTAGGGGGAAAAAAAACTTTCACAAAAAAAAAATCTTACTAGCACATGTAAAAATGTATTTTTAGTTTAAGCTTTTTTTTTCCAGTGATTTTCGGAACCCCTATCCCCTCCCACCACGCAAGGGATTGTAAAATTTTCCGTCACTACCACACTTACTTAAATATTTACGATTTTTTAAATTAAATTATAATACTTTGAGTTAATTATTTCTAGACATAGGCCTAAGGATTGCTAATAAAGCAGGTGCTATTAATTTTTAGAATACATTAATTTCTGTAAAATTACATCTTGAGTAAATGAAATCGTGCAATTATGCATAAATTTAGAACCACTTCTTACTACTTGATCAGCTTATTCGCATACTTACCAACTACGCTAATGATTTAGGGATGAGGGAGGTTGAATTTATAGGTAGTGTAACCACATTTGCGTGTACGGATAGGGAAAACCACCCTGAATACACCCAACCGGGGTTTGAATCCCGGATCTGCCAGTTATTGACAGTCTTATCTGTTGCGAGAGTTAAGCCTTAAACCATGCGGCCACCGAAGTTGGTAATTTTATAATAAATATACGGTAGGATTTGGATTGTCCGCCCTTGGATAGTTTGAAACCCACCTAGATTCCCCGTGAAATTTCTATCTATATAAATGATTAAAAAAAAATTATACAAATATTTTCTTTTAAAATTTGGAACTAAAATTTTTTTTAAGAGTTTCTACTCGTTTCAAACCTAACTTAACGTCGTTGGAACGCAGACAGATGAAGAGATTCTTGAAGAAGTAGAAAAACAAAAATATCCAAGAATCCTCCAATGAAGAATACAGTACAGATATCAATTTCTGAAGCAATTACAATGAAGGAAAACCTGAAATGATTCACTGAAGCCCACCAAGACGTAGAATACAACATTTTTAATGCAATCAGTGAACGCGAGGCGGTTTTATTTACTCTGTCAAGATAAGCAAATTACAACTCTAAGCCAAGCTAATTAATATTTTTTTAAATATAATGGGGAAAAAAAATGATTTGAGACTGCAATTTTTAAATCTATTTGATTTTTTTTTAAATATAACTTGTGTATAGATTGTGTGCATGGTTTTTATACAGTATATATATACATGCATATAATAAATATCTGTTTATAATATGTAGCATATTTTGGGATAATTAATATGTTATAGTATGTCATCTGCCTAGATATTCATAAAAATTGATAATTTGAATTTTGAATATGTCAACTTTTTAAGATATACCTTGGATTTTGAATTAAAAAACCTTCTACTTTATTTATTTTCTGCCAATTATTATTTTATTTCTCCATACATAGACATTCAAAAAAACAGCTTAGGTAAGATGGTTTCCACCAACCTCCTACCCCCTCCCCCCCATCGCCCCCCGTGGCAAGAAAACTTAATAAAATACTGAAACCTCCACGAAAGATAATTACCAGTTTCGAACCTCGCATACATTTATACACTTGGCAATTAATATCCCACGTGACGCCGACGCAGAGTCAGGGAAGGGGGTAAGGGAGAGGAAAATAATTATTACTACTCACCGTCTACTTTCCTGTCTTTTACTTTTTTTTTCTTCTTTATTTTCTTTTTGCCATTCTGCCAACCGAGAAAGTTGGCAAACAAAGTTAACTTCATCACACGTCTCTGAGTTTACTCCCATCTCTTCTTGTCGTTCTAGGTTACTAACTGCAGAATGCATTAAAAGGGGGAGTAATTTAGAAGTAACTGGTTGAAATAGAGTAAGGAGAAGGGGGCGTGTTCCTTTGGGCGTAGTAATCCGGAAGTTTATTAAATGATAAAAAATAAAGGAGAAAAAAGGAGGAAATGTGGGGAGGAGGGGGGGTTATCTTACAAACGATTGCTGAGTCTTCTTAGCACTTTTAGTTTGATAGTAACTATAATCGGTTGCAACCTTTGATAGAACTGGAGATCTTGACCATATAAAATTCCGGTTAATTGATAATAAGGTTCTTGAGCTAAAGAAACGAATTGTATTAATATTATTACCGCATCTTTTTACCCGTTCGGGTTATACGCACTTACGCTAGTGTGTAATGGTAGGGTGATTGTGAGATGAAATGGAGGACCTACAGTTTAAACGTGGGATCCGAACCACGGTGGAGGCCTGGCACTCCCCACATTCACAAGTGGTTATTAATACACGTCTTGTCAGAGGTGAAGGAAGGGTTTGGTAATCAGATAAATTTATGCCGGGACCTAGGATTGAACCCCGGACCCCCAGCACAGAAGTCAGACACCTTACCCCTAGACCACCAGGTCACCATAACGATTATTGTTTATTTCTCTAAACCTTTCACAAGTCACCTACCCGTTTCGGTGGCCCTTAAGGTCTAACGCGCTACTTTATTGGTATACTAGACTGCCGATGACAGAGAGATCAAGGTTCGAATCTTGATCAGGTATATTGAGGGAGGTTTTTCCAAAATATTTTTTCCTATTTCCCTTCAATCAAATGAAGGTACACTTCCTTAAAAAATAACCTTCCTAAACCCTTAAACCATTAGCGTAATCAGTACATAACCAGCAGGGTAGTAAAACATGGTGCTAAAAAGAAAGTCACTGATTTAAGTTGACCTTGGTATTCTTGGGTTAAAGTGATAACTTCACGAACCGATGTTCACGACTTCAAACCCATTCACAGTAGACAATAGCACAACTTACTTTGGAAGGGAAGTAAACCCGTTAGTCTCATACCGATTTGTGACATGTGAAAGTAAATTCCCAGCAAAATTGGTAGACCCTTTCGCTCTTGCTCATAGAAATTCTCGTGTGCTGATATAATCCATCGGTCGGTTCAAAGATTGAGAGTTAAAAACCTCAAATAAACAGTCACTAAACTTGTTCATAAGCTCAGCGATTTGAAAAAAAACACTGCCTAAGTTTTATCGGAGATTTTATGGACGATACTTGGACAGGTTTCCTAGTGTCATTTATTAAAATGTTCTTTAACTCTTTATCAAAATTACTACTTTGTATATTTGGACAAAAATCACAAAACGTTTGAACGTAAGCTGACCCTTACTATAACTCGATTTTCATGCAAAAAGCATTCAAAAAGATCTTTTTTTTTCCTACCAGAACTAAAAAAAATAGTTTTCCCAAATGATTAGTTTTAATAAAATCGGACTATACAAACTTTGTGACATGGACCAGCCTGAAAAGTCAATTTTTCACCTTGGTACAATGCTATTATTTTAATTCGTTTCTTACCACTCTGATGTGGCGACATCTTTTAACAGTGCTCAGTCCATATAAAACCTATGTGTGGTATCGCTACATTTTACGGAACCGGAAGTCCTTCGGTATGTTATCCATCAGACAGCGGAGAAAACTGTTTTCGCTTCTATGTATCTATATATCATTAGCTAGAGAGAGAAATGTATCTTCCATCAAGGAAGCTCAGCATATTTTTTAAAAAAACGAGCGTAGTAATTTATCTCCGAGCAAACAGGAATAGATGATTTGACTTGAGAGAAATTGTCTTGGTTTTTCGCATAAAATTATTTTAAAAAAGGACGTATTGATGACAGAAACACACAATTACAGTTAACACATAGTTTAAAAAAAACTCTTCAGTCTCCTTATGGTCTAAGACAGGAGTTCCACAAACTTTTTTAGCCGATGGTACTTTCTCATACGAAAAAACACATGCTGGAGTCATATAACCACCCTCAATACGCCAGACCGAGATTCGAACTTTGGTCTCCTTATAAATCAGTGTTATTAACGACTTCATAGAAGAGGTGAGAAGAGAGTTTGCCTCCGAGTAAATGCACCCACATAAGCATCTGCTAGACCTCGATTAGTTTAATCGGGAGTAATCAAGTCATCGCTTGGGAAACCTAGTCAAGGTGATATCAACGCTTTCAATCGTGTGACCACCAATATGGGTTGACTTGATTAGTGATAGTCATTTTCTAATTAAAGCAATTCCACAAATTCTAATCTAATGATATTAAATTTTGATTTGAGATGATTTTTAAAATTAAAAGCCAATAAAGTTAACTTAGTCTATTGAGTATTAACCAAGCTCGTAAATAGGTTAATATTACAATTTTTGATTGCAAAGTTGATATATCCAGAAACTTAATAAGCTAGATAGGATTCGACCCCAATCTGATAGAAAAGTAATATCATGAAATTAATCAAATTTTATAATGAATAACCGGAGGACATTCTATTTTTTTTTTAGTAAATTCTGACATCCCTGGTACGAAGTTGAAAGTGATAAATAAAAAGCTAACTAAAACCAGCACAAGTTTTGGACGTGGACCCGGCTTCATGTTTTAGTGGTCAGTGCACCTGGATTTAAGTCTAGGGGTCCCGGGTTCGATTCCCGGCTGGTACCTTGGGTATTCTTAAGGTAAGGTGGAAGGGGACGCGAGTAAGGGTCAATGATTTGGCAGTTTTTTTTTATATCAAAACCTTCCCGTGTCTAAGATTAATAAAATATTGCTTCAGTAGAAACATAAAGCTTAATTTTCTTCACATGTTTATTATTATTATTATTATTATTATTAGCACCGTGTCTTACTACCCGTTCGGGTTATACGCACTTACGCTAGTGTGTGATGGTAGGGTGATTGTGAGATGAAATGGAGTACCTACAGTTTAACGTGGAATCCGAACCACGGTGGAGGCCTGGCAATTCCCCACATTTTTCTTCACATGTTGATATCGACAATTGTTGAATATATGTCGAGGGAATAGCGGCATTAAAATGAGAAACGTTTTAAAATTAAGAGAAAATGCCATTAAATTTTAGGAAACCCTCGACAGATATTCAACAACTGTTGATATCACCATCTAAATAAAATCAATCTTTAAGTTACTACCGGAGCAATATTTTATTTATTTTGGACACAAAATATTTTGTTTTAAAAATTTCGAGATTTTTAAAATTTTCTCGCGTCCCTTAATTCTCTCCCCTATGGGTAACTGTCCCAACGGTCCTCGGAGGTTGGTTAAATTATGTTTAAGTTAGGTTAAGGCCACAAGTTGCCCACACCTACATATTACCTATAATCACATCATCTCATTATGGGTATGACGTGTAGACAACCTCCTATGGTGCAACCTGGGCAACGCTCTGTGCAGCCACAGCGATGGATAGTACACACACAAACGACCGAAAAAATATGTCATGTCCTTCCCAGTCAGTAATGCCATACACTGAAAAATTAAAACCTTTCTTTGCTAGGTTTACCAGTTATTGGCAGTTCCAAGTCTGAATACCACCTAAGTTGTTATAGACCAATGTAATATAACTGTAAGTGTAACAAAAGCTATTTATAAGAAATAATTAGAAGAATATATTATCTTAAAGGAAATTATTAACACATTAATTATTATGTATCAGAGTGACCTGATGGTCTAGGGGGTAGGGTGTCGGACTTCTGTGCTGGTGAGCCGGGGTTAAATCCTCGGTCCTGGCATAGATTTATCTGATTGCCAAACCCTTCCTGCACCTCTGACAAGACGTGTATTAATCACAACTTGTGCATGTGAGGAATGCCAGGCCTCCGCCGTGGTTCGGATCCCACGTCAAACTGTAGGTCCTCCATTTCATCTCACAATCACCCTACCATTACACATTAGCGTAAGTGCAGTATAACCCGAACGGGTAGTAAGACGTGGTGCTAATAATAATAGTAATAATAATAATATCATTTATATAGATATATATTTTTATTTAGAACCAAGTCTTACTACCCATTCGTTTTATATGAACGTGTATTCACCAACTACGCTAGTATGTTAAAGATGAGAATAGTTCAATTTAGAGTAAGTGTATCCGCATTTTCGTGGAGGGAATATCGGAGAGCCACTTAAGAAAAAAAAACACCCTCAGTACACGGGATGAGAATTAGAACCCAGATCTCACTATTATATGTAGTCTAGTCTATTGAGAGAATGGCACCTTAGACCATACGGCCACCGAACGGGGTGGTGTGGAGTTATAAGGAGGAAAACCACCCTCAATGTACCCAGTTACGGTTCAAACCCATGACCTATCCGCTAACGGAGGACCTAGCGCAAAATGAGTCCAACGGCTTAGACCACTCAGCCACCATTCCAAGTCCTTATCTTTTTCATGAGGAGGAAGGTTAAGATAGAAATATTTTTTTTAAACGAGTATAAGAAAAACATGATTATCCTTTTTTTTCATCTTTTTTTTAAAAAAAAACAGCCTTTATATAAAAGGAGGTGAATATTTCATCTCATGAAATTGTAACACCTGTAAACTAGCCTCCTTTAGTCAAACAACACTTCATTTAATCTCTTCCCCTCCTACCCGTTGATACCTTCTTACAACTCCTTCCCAAACGACCTTAAAAATAACATACATATATATATATATAAAGAACCAGGTTACGAAACATGGGGTTGGACTTAATATAAACATTACGACATGTTCTTGAGGTAGTTTTATAAGGAGCCAGAGGACGCCAAGGCGTCGATAAAGAACCGCGATGCTCCAGACGCCATCCACCTACGTCGGGGTGTATGTATGTGTGCGTTGCATTATGGAACACACCCCAAACCACCTCTCTCCCACTCCTCAAATGCGGTCAGAGACACGTCATCCATGACTAGGTTTTTTTTCTCCCCCATCAACCGACCCCTCTTGTGCTCGAAGATGTGCCATTTGTATGCAGCATATGGCGTGCTCACTAAACCTCCTCTCTCTCCTCCACATCCTCCTCCTAAGCGCTCCATGACAACTCGATATATCCTACATCCATGTAATGGTCTCCTTTATTAGACAGATATAGAACACGGAGATGATCCACGATAGGAGAAAATGTTAAGGGGAAGAAACGTTCTATATCACGCATTTTTACCATTCTACTATATTAGCACCTCTTCTTACTACCCATTAGGGCTCTACATACAGGATGTTCATAAACTCAACACCCTCACTGCACATATAGCGTGTTTGAACCAAAATTAATACAAAATACCGATACTTTTACACCCGGAAAAAATATGCTAGAACAAATAAATTGTGTTGAAAGTCTCAGCGTACGGCTCCGGGAGAGCAAAGCTGTTCAAGCATGCGTGTACAACATGTTGCATAGACATTAACACACCTTTACATATCGGAGTACGGCAGCAGAACAAACAACAGTTAATACTAAATAACACACCAGTCTATGTATAAATGGGAATCTTTAACGGTCCTGCATCGCAAGCATGTGGTTGCCATTATTACATGTGCAGAGCCACGTGCTCTACTTCTATGCAACTTGTTGTACACGCATGCTTGAACAGCTTTGCTCTCCTGGCGGTGTACACTGACACTTTGAACACAATTTAATGATATTAGCAGAGTTTTCCGGATGTAAGTGTGTAGGGATTTTGTATTACTTTTTAACCAATAAAACTATATGTGCAGTTAGGACATCAGGTTTCCAAACATACTGTATGTAAGTCCCAATTAAGCTAAGGACCGAGAAGATTGAATTAATAGGAAGTATACCCGCTTTTGCACGGGGAGAGAGTCAAAAACCATATAAGGTAGAATTGGCAGGGTTATTAACGATTCAATCTATAGGCTTAGGATGAGAAAGGTTATACCCATGTATCTATTAACTACACTAATGTACTAAGGAAAAGGAATATTGAATTAAGAGTAAGTTTAGCCGCAATTGCACGGAGATAGTGAGAGTTAAAAACTATATAGGCTTAAAATAACAGGGTTATTACTGGCTCAATCTTAAGGCTTAGGATGAGTAGGATAGATAAAGAAGCAAGTCAACTAGTATCAGCGTGGGGAGAGGAAGGGAAAACGACAGTGGGGAATAACCTGTGGGGAAAAAAACCCACCAAACAGTGAACCCGGTCAAATTCTATAAATTTGTATCACAATGACGAATTGAAAACGATCATTGGTACGGCTACTATTGGAGGGAAAAGATCAATCGATACCACCACACGAAAACCCGCCTTGGTGGCGTAGTTAGCTGACGCGCTGGCTTCGTGTTGAGCTAAGACTTCTGAGGACGGGGAGATCGAGGTCCGAATCTTGGTTGGGTGAACTGAGGGGTGGGGGTTCATAAACGGGTTTCCTTTATCCCTCCACTCAAATGGAGAGTTCACACACTCTAAAATCAGCCTTCACAATCCCTAACCCATTAGGGTGATTATTACTTAAAGCGTATAGCCAGAACGGATAATAAGACGCGGTGCAAAATTAATAGATACCACCACCGCAAATATTTTGACCGTCCAACCTCGCTTTTTACACATATATATTTCGAAATAAGATTATAATTATTATTACTATTATTATTAGCACCGCGTCTTACTACACGTTCGGATTATACGCAATTACGCTAATGTGTAATGGTAGGGTGATTGTGAGATGAAATGGAGGACCTACAGTTTAACGTGGAATCCGAACCACGGTGGAGGCCTGGCATTCCCCACATTCACAAGATGTCTTGTCAGAGGTGAAGGAAGGGTTTGGTTATCAGATAAATCTGTGCCGGGACCGAGGATTGAACCCCGNGGTGAAGGAAGGGTTTGGTTATCAGATAAATCTGTGCCGGGACCGAGGATTGAACCCCGGCCGCCAGCATAGAAGTCTGACAACTTACCCCTAGACCACCAGGTCACCTTGAAATAAGAAAGAACTTTCAATCAAATTGAAAAAATCTTTATATTATATTTAAAATTTCAAGCGACTCTTTTGGTTAGTGATTTCAGGAATCCTGCCAAACAAATCTTATTAATTCTGTTTATAGCGTACAAATTGATGATGTAACTAACTAATTTAAATTTTAAAACTATTAAGAGTAGACGCAATTTAGGAAAACTACAATCTCTCTGCACATAAATTCTTAGATTTTTAAACAACAGATTTTTTTTTGTTGATAAAGTACATAAAGTATTAACATACACAAATTTTACAAATTTTCTATAGCAAATTCACAGTAAATATAAAATGTTCATTACTCAGTGGATGATAGAAGGTTAAGACTGGGTTGCAAGAAACTTAATTTTATTATTATTATTATTATTATTATTATTACGATGTCAATTATTATTACTAATACCAACCCTTCCTTCACCTCTGACAATATATTTTGTGAATGTGAGGAATGCCAGGCCTCCACCGTGGTTCGGATTCCACGTTGAACTGTAGGTCCTCCATTTCATCTGACAATCACCCTACCATTTCACATTAGCGTAAGTGCGTATAACCCGAACGGGTAGTAAGACGCGGTGCTAATAATAATAATAATAATAATAATAATAATAATAATAATAGTAATACAGTACCAGCCCGTTATTGATATTTAGACTGTGTGTTAACAATTTAGTTAAGTGAAAAAACCCATATTAAAACATGGTTATATAAAACTTAAGGGGGTGTTTAAACTGGGTGAATCAGGTTTATTTAAGTAGTTCACTCAATGTGGTGTCTACTGCGCATGCTCCAATCCTCTGATGAAACTCAACCGCCAGCCATAAGCCACTCATTATTGTCACAACTATCATACAAGAGTAACTAAAGTAAAATTACTACGAGACCTACCCGCTACGGTGGCCGCGTCGTCCAACGCGCTACTCTCGCAGTAGACTAGATTGCCGATGACGGGGAGATCGAGGTCCAAATATCGGTCGGGTTTAATGTGAATGGTTTATTCCTAAATGGTTTTCCGCCTTCCCTCCACGCAAAATCTGGTGCAATTCTTCTAAATGTAACCCCAACAGTCCCTCAAACCATTAATGTGATTAATACATAAGCTTATAACCCAAACGGTTTGTTATTTTTGGTGCTTAAATGAATGAATGAATGAAAATTTGGTCAAATTCCGTTTTAAATGCTCAGTTGAGCGACTTTTATTGTTGATCGTCCCAAACAAAACACACAAACAATACTGATGGCTAGAAATTGAATTAAAAAATAAACAGAAAACCTCATTAACTCAACAATTTTTAAAGCAAAGCGAAATGACCATCCGACATATTTGTTTTGTTTCTTTTTTTCCATTTTTTTTACTTCGCTTCTTTATTTCCATACACCCGAAGACCCTTAAAAAAAAGTTGTGAAGCATTGGACACTCCGGGATGCATATATGTATAAAAAAAAGTCTTCAACGTCGTTGGTTATGCATCGGGGAAAAAAAAAATGAAGAGCAATGAAGAGCTTTTGACGTCAAGAACCTGCTAGCGTAGATGAGAACAACGAAGCAAGTACTTTTTTTATGTTGGGCTAGAGAGAGAGAGAGAGAAAGTGTAAGGGTGGGCGTACACCATAGAAAAAGAAAGGAGTGGACAGATTTTAGCCTTCCGAGAATGAGGTCAACATTGAATGTAGAGCTGTCAGCTGTCTAAAAGGTAAAACATTTGGTAACTTAATCGGCAGTAATCCTTTTCAACCCTCCCCCTTTTTTTTTGTCCGTGTAGCCCAAAATATAATCTTACTTTCTACTTTGCACCCCTATAATATTATTATTCACCTTCAAGGTAACAGCAGCTTATTGTTATTTCATAAAACAACTTGGGTAGCCATATATGTAATGTTTGGGTTCACGATTAATTTTTAATGAGTTTTTATACTGCACTGATTGGATTGGTGTAACTTATTAGAACATAATATGTGAAATCACTTATTTAATTTTAATGAATTATTTATTCAGAGGCATTACTGTAGTGAACAGGGTTAATATAGGATCCGCTATCACACATGCTGCAACTTCACTTCTTAAGGGACTGGGATGATTAAAATATGATTGGATCGAGATTGATCAAAATCTAGTGATTGGCGCCGAATAATTACTGTTCTGACTAAGATTTGGTGACTAAATAAATACGTTCTCTCTTGACGAATACAGGTCCAGAATACTCGGCGACTTATCATACGAGTGTCGTCACCTCCACTTGCCAACAGGGCTGCCTTCATCCCTCGTCTCTCCACCACCCCTGTGTCCACCGAGAAGATTTTGCCTGGGTGGACGATAGAGAAGGCTGTCACACCAAGAATATATTTATTACGAAATATAATCTACATTAAATATATTTTTAATTGTATTACAGTGACATAGTGGTCTAGAGGGTAAGGTTTTGGATTTCTGTGCTGAGGGTCCGGGGTTCAATCCTTGGTCCCGGCATAGATTTATCTGATTGCCGAACCCTTCCTTCACCTCTGACAAGACATCTTGTGAATGTGAGGAATGCCAGGCCTCCACCGTGGATTCTGATTCCACTTTAAACTGTAGGTCCTTCATTTCATCTCACAATCCCCCTACCATTACACCCTAGCGTAAGTGCGTATAAGCCGATCAGGTAGTAATACGTGGTGCTAATAGTAATAATAATATTATAACGTTGGACTAGATCTGATTATCTCTATTAATTGGTAAAAATCGAGGTGTTAAATATAATCGTTTCACCCCTAAAGTTGCCGGTGCATTATGCAAGCTACACATATTCTATATTACACAGCTAAAATTTAAAAAAATCTATTTTAATTAAAAATACTGTCATATTGAATAATGAGTTTTAAATGAGGAATATAAATGGTGTACGATTACATGAGAGACCCACTTCAGTGGTAGATGGGACACACAAAAACAACGAAAATGGTTCATTCTACAATCATGTGTCCCATTTTAACTTGTTTCCGAACTAATCATGATTGTACTATGGTATTGTGGAGCTGCTTAACATTATAAGAAGTTCTCAAAATAGTCACCTTCAGCCTGAATTCAAGCAATGCAATGTATTTCTGAAAGCATGCGGCAATACATGACACGACGACAGCAGGCTGGCATAAGTCCAACAGTGGCGATTTCAAGCACTTCTACAATATTCTGAAAATTGAAAAAATGACACCTGGACACGGTAATCAAACCCGGGACCTTTGTATTAGTACGCTAATGCTCTAACCACTGAGCCATCCAGGAATGGTGCCGTGCCCAGGGTCATTCTTCACTCATATTTTAAGGCAGAGTCTATGATGGACGTGCGGAAATCATCGGCTAAAAATGTGTGATTTTATTAATATCACGAGCTATCAGATAACGCAGCCAACTTCGGCTCGGTAATTGGCCTATTGCTGCCACTTGTACAATTATTATAATTTTACAGGATTGTATATTAATGAATCAAATAACTGAAGCAATTATTATGCTTCTACACTGTTAAGCAGGTCCACTATATATAAAATGAGAAATTACTTTTTTACATCCATATCTGTGTCCCAGGTCAGATTTTTATTCCAACCACATATTTTAAACTTCTGGCTTTCTAGGCCTTTCATGGCCTCATATGCCTTATAGTCTAACTTAATACTAGGACAGACACAACATCCAGTCCCCCGGCCATCAATTTATCACTATGAAAGGGTAGACCCACATTTCACCGGTGATAAATCTTTAGTCATGCTGAGAATCGAACCCTGGATTCTTAGCTCAGTAGAAAAACAAGCTTCCGAGTTAGTTAAGGTATTGAATTTAGATATTTATTTAAATTTAACGTATCACGTCTTCGCTCAAGACCGGTTGAACACCATTATCTTACCCTATATATTATTTCTGGTGTCAACATCCCTTTTTTTTTCAAATAATACAAAGCCTACAGCGATGAATAAGGTATCAGTGGATAGGATTTTTTTTTTACCGATTTTTGACATACCATACTCGGTTTACGTTTAAACACATTGTGTGTTTGAAATTTTAGTTGAAAGAAAAATCTAAAAATATTTTTGTATAAGTTACCGAAAATTAACTCTTTGCTATTTTGTGTATACACTTCGCTGAGTATTTAATTTCAACAACCCAACGAAATATTTGTTTAGTGGGTGAAAGTTTCGCAAGGGCTTACTATCAGTTTTTTTTAATAGGCTTGTTTCAATCAAGAGGTAATATATACCTATTTTATATTTTTAATATTCAACTGGAGAAAAATGTGGAGAATAAGGAAAATGTATATCCACCCTAGATGTAATTTACATGTATCTGTGAATGTATGGGTGATACGGTGATATGGTTCTCAAGGTCATAAAACAGTTGTTAAATCCTCTCTTCTTTTTTCTCGATGTCTTGAGCTGTAGATTTGTATAAAACTGACAAATCGCTCCCGATTTCACTGAGCTTTACTGCCTTGGATGATTTCTCTTACTCGGTTGCAGCAACTCATTATTTATAATTATAATCATAATAATAAATCTTCAACAATTATTAGGTATCCACCTTGGTGGAGTAGGCTAACGCGCTAGTTTCATGTTGAGCTAAACTGCAGAGGACGGGGAGATAGAGGGTTTGAATCTCTGTCGGGAGAACTGGGGGTGCTTTTATAATTAGTTTTCCACTCTCTTTCCACGCAAATGCGGGTTTACTTCCTGTAAATTCAATCTTCCCCATTCCTAATCCATTATCGTAATTAGTACTTAAGCGTATAGCCCGAACGGTTAGTAAGACGTGGTGCAAATAATAATAATAATGTTTAAAACCAACAAATTCGATCATTATTCCGGCAGTTGAGATCTACATTTAAGTTATCAACTATATAACTGGTTAAATTATACTTCAGACGGAATTATCTTGTGAGATTACGGGCGTAAAATAAATTCTCCAACTCTAGACATTCTGGAATTTAAAAAAAAATGCTGAGTATCTGTTAATAGGGAGGGCCAGGGGGCACTACCCAGAGAAAATTGGAAAATTTGAGGGCGATAACTGAGCTTTGAATCGATGGTACTTTATACAATCGTAGATTTCAAATTTACATATTTTCTCAGAAACTATTTGAGATAAAAAATAACTTATTATTGTGAAATTTTAGTACTAATAAAGATAAAAATATTTTATTTGAAATACATTATGATAAAACCAATAGTTTGAGATATAAGTAAATATTCAGTATTGTATATTCGTTTTAATTCAGGCCTTTTAAAATGAATTTTATTCTTATGCTCTATGGTGGACAAAGATATTTATCGTCTCGATTTCTTAGTAACAGTGTTCCTAGTTCCTATCGCCAGTAGCCCCATGGCTTCTTTGGTGCTAACTGACAGCTTTGAAAAGTTACCAGACCAAATTATGTATCCCTACGCCCAACCATATGATCTGCAAAAAAAAAAAATGTGTTTAGCAGCGGTCACTTCTGACAGCAAACATTTAGGTATAAACCTAAATGTTGACCTTCAGAAGTCAGCATCAAAGAAGCCACGGGGTTACTGTAGGTACTAAGCACGTAACAGTGTACAGTATAGTATTTAATTTATTATCTTTGGTGGTATGTTTCTACAAAAATGTAAAGATATTATATTTCGTTTAACAAACCCTACGAGTTTTTAGTAAATGTCTCTATGTTAGGATAAAAGATAGAGAAATTCAGTTTGGTGTAGAGTACCATTTATTCTAAAATATGGTAAAAGGCTTTCACTAGTCTCATAAAATCACAAATCGATAAAACGTCGTATTCGAGCCTCATTACCTACCAAATTAAATGTAATTCAGAGGTTGATACGGGCTCTCAACATTTCTGAGTGGAGCTGTACAGCAAGAGGAGAACAGACAGGAGATTAGGCTGGTACAAATGATGATCCGATGTGTTGTAACCACTACTCCCACCATTCAATGACAACAATCGATTCACAAAGATCCAATCTACACTCCTAGACCAGTTACCTTTCATTTAATGGGCATTTACCTCGTAATGATCACTCGAAAAAAGTGGTCTTTTAAGAGAGGAAAACTTCTTTTTTATTAACTATGTTTACAAGTCTATATATGTATAGGTTCATAGAATGTAGTGTTCTGTTCATTACAATAAAGAACAAACAAGTGTAAGGTTAACTGTAACATATGAGGGACTATATCCAAGGTCATATAAAGGGGGAGTTAATTTGGAGGGTCTTGAAACCTATATAATATGAATATTATTATAAGGTGTTCTCACATGACATGTCCATTCCTTTTGCCCGTTAACTTATACCACCAATGCGTCATGACCTCCTCTGCCTCCTCCTTTAGCTCCCAGAAGTTTATTTACTTCAAGTCATATATTATTTGAATCCTCCTCCTTCCTAAGTTCCTCTTTCCTTCAACCTTTCCTTCTATGACGTCGTGCAGAAGAAAGTTCCTACTATGGAGGTATCCAATTCAGTCTGCTTTGTACCGAAGAATCACATACAAAATAGTTATCTTCTTTTGACTTCATTTGTCACCCTCTCTGTCCACCTGATCTTCTCAAGTCTTCTCCAGCACCACATTAAATAATACCCATCCAAGAATGTATTTATAATTTTTTGCAAGAGTCCCAAGTTTCTTCTCCATACAACCAGATGCTTTAAATGTAGCATTTCATAAGTTTCTTCGTCAGCTCCAAATGTTAATATGAATGTTATATAGATAAGTATATTACCAGTCATTGGCTACGGGTTTTAGTAACATTTTCTATTGGACACAGCTTACGCCCTGCCACACCCCCACTCATAAAATTTTGCTTTATATGCCCTTGTCTATCTCTCATATACAGTAGCCCTTTGGCTTCTTTGGTGCTGACTGACAGCTCACAGCTGACGGCTTTGAAAAGTTACCAGACCAAATTATGAATCCCTACGCCGAACCAAATCATCTGCAAAAACATGTGTTTAGCAGCTGTCACGTCTGTAGGTCAAAATTTAGGTATATACCTAAATGTTGACTGTCAGATGTCTGCTGTGAGCTGTCAGTCAGCACCAAAGAAACCATGGGGCTACTCTACCTAGGCAGCGCTCTTATGAATATGTTGAGAAAAAGAGATCTTAGTCACGTTAAAAAGAACCAAATCATTTTTTTCTTTGGGATTGTTTTTTGGCTTATCAGTGTGCACCGAGCCTAAGGAGAGGTTTTGGACCGAAGAGGTCGACAAAAGGAGATGAGATAA
>CABFOW010006774.1:0-29155 GCA_902141385.1 Timema californicum
AACTAGGAGATCGATTCCACTGCCAATAAAGAAATCGTTGTAAAGAAAATCAACAACGAACTGTGACCTGAAGAAGAAAAACCGTATCGTATGGATGCACTAGCACAGTGGTCTCAAACTCAAATTAGTCAAAGCGTCAGATTCACAAAATCGAGGCATGTCGCGGTCCAGAGCCTGTTAGCGTAATTGTATTTAATAGTTTTTTTGCAACGCATCTTACTGCTCGTCCAGATAATGAGAAACGCATTACTCTAATGGTGAAATTATTAGGAAGGTTGAATTAAAAGTAAATGTAACTGAATTTGCGTCTAGGGAGAGTGTTAAATCAATTAAGAAAAATAAATTAGTGCATGCGGCTGGAGCTAGACGATCGATCTTACCATCACTGGAAAACAGGATTAGATGTGCATCACATTTAGTCCATGGTCCTGCCGATGTGCGTATATACATTATTACAAGATATTTAACGCTGCTGGTATACATTTAAAATAATTAAATTCACAAATAAAATATTTTAAAACTTACATTTTTCTAGATGTTTGTGGAGTCCAGAAATATTCCTGAATAAGTTTTTTTTATTTTATCTTTAATAAAAACTAATACAACAACATATTTCACAGGATGGAAAAGTATAACACCCTTTGAGATAGTTATAGGTGTGTTTTGTTATTCAAAATTATATAATTACACACTAAAATTAAACGTTAGTCACCCACAAAAGTTCACTCCCTTGGCACCATTTTTTTTCTTTGGAAATTTGGCATATTTTCTGTGTAGCCAAGTGATCTATGTCCGGTGTCAATTTCTTCGACGATATTAATTTTAATATTCCATGCAGTCACTCATATTTCAATTTATGTGTATGTCTATTTTTATTTAATTTCATATTTGAAAATAATTGCTCACACACATAAGTACGCCCGAACGTTGCTGGTATTACAGATAAATGGCTCTTTAATTTGGGATAGTCATTTCCAAAATATGTTAGGTATTCAGGTATTGCAGAAATCAGAATTACACTGTTGATCTATTAGTTATATTTGAATTTATTCCTTCACACTTTCCACTGGCATGGTGAAAGGTGCACTGAACAATTGAAAGTCAGATTCAAAATTACGAAACTCAGAAAACCTAGTATCATGAAATCCATTTTTTAGCAAAATGATTTGTCCATCATTGCTATTTGCAGACAGTGATTTCAAATTAGGAAAATGAACCACGTTGTTTGCTGCCAGGTGGCCTTCCCGCAGATGAAGTTCAGATAAAAATGGTCGAATCAAGTAATACATTTTGGTAACAACTTGATCTTGTCCTTATAATTTCATATTTAAGGTGTTAAGATGAGTTGTAATGTCAACAATCAATGCAAGGTCCATTATCCAAATTGGATCTTGAAGTTCTGGCACAGCTCTGCCCTCTGAACTTACGAAAATGTGTATCGTCTCCAGCAAATTTAAAAATCACTGGAGGACTGCAACTCGACTGAGCCATCTCACCTCAGTGTGATACAAGAGACCACCGTATTGAGACTCGAGCTCACTAAATAGCTCATTGAATTGCCTACTTTTCAATGCGTGTGACCGGATCTAGTTAGCACTTTTAGCTACAACATTCATAACATGTGTCATTTTTAAGGGGTTTTTTTTGCACAAAGATATTCTTGATGAATAATGCAGTTCACACTCCTGAATGGTAAGTTGTAATTTGGTAAACCAATGAGTTTAGATTTTAATCGTGCACAGAACCCATTTCTACCCCAAACATTGCAGGAGCGCCATCTGTTGCCACACTGAATATCTTCGTCCAATCCATAACCAAGTTATTTAGGCTTGTTTCCACACTAAGAAATATATTATTTCCTGATGTTGTAATCTTCATGGGCACCAAATATAACAATTATTCAGTTACATTAAAATTATCATCTACACATCGAATGTAAATAGCTGAGCTACATCACATATATTGGTGCTCTCATCAATAGTAATCGAAAACGATACGGATTCTTTTAATTTCTCTCGTAAATGGTTGTGCACGTTGTCTGCTAAATCCTTAATTCACTGAGAAAGAGTATTTCCAGATAAGATAATGCTAGAAAACAGATGCCTTTTTTCTGGGCACAGAATGTCAACAGTGCTCAGGATACAATCCTTGATCAATTCCCCTCAGAAAATGGCTTAGAAGCACGGGCAATCTTTTTTCTGATATCATATAGCTACATTTCACCGCAGCATCGCTCACGTTGTTAGCATTCAAAAACACACTTTGCTTTAATTTAAGTCCGCTTTTAAATTTTTCTAGCTTGTTATGATGCATAAGTCCCTTATATTTTCCATATCAATTAATTTCGTAGTGTCTTTTCAAATTGTACACTTTTGTGGCCAAAATACTTTGCTTACAAATCAAACACGTAGGTTTGGATTTAATTTCACCAAATAAATATTTAATCTCCCAATTTTCACTAAACACCCGAAATACTTGATTATTTTTCCGCTTAGTCTTGGAAAACGACATTCTCACATAGCAAGGACTAAAACAAAACAAACACACTGAATGGATGGAGAACCAAGACTATAATAGCAAGAATACAAGCATTACTATAGCCGCATCAGTGAAATAAATGTTGGTAGTTGAATAGAGTATTTGGTGATGTTTAGTAGCTGTCAATCAATACTACCGTAATTATAGCTTTCTTTCACACTGAACAAAATATAAAAGTATTTTTCCCAGAATTTTACAGACAGCCCAACTAAAAGCGTATTTGCTGTAACCTATGTTACTACACTTTCCACTTTCCCCCACCCCCTTCCCCTTACTGATTACTCCATAATGCCACCCGGCTGTGGAAAACGAACACACAACCCTCTAACAGTGGAAGGATTATAAGCCCTCAGAAAAACCGTAAAGTGGTCAATGAACCTGTTCTTTGAAACAAGAAATATACCCGGAAAAATATATATAGCGTATTTAATCGCGGGCTGGATAGTGTTATAAAAGTGTTGCAGATACACGGACCGGTCAACTGTGTCTCCGGCCCACGTGCCGGGAGTTTACGACCTCTGCACTAGCACATCCGGTATAGCTCTATACCTGTGCGTGTGTAGTGGCATTAAAAGGACAACAGTCTAAGATCAAACTATTGCACTCAGAGACACGCAACGAACAAGGTTGAGGTAAAAACCAACTGAAGCTAAGCACATTCCTCCTAACTATGAAGCATGTATATTATTTTAAGCTATGGATGTTCCTAAGCATATTGGATGAATTTATTTTATTTTACCTATCAAGAAAAGGGCAAGAGTAAATAAGAATAATGACAAAGGTGATGGGAGATTAAGTATGTCTTTATTTGAGAAACAATATTTGGAAGCACATAGTATTATAAATATTAAAGAATAATAAAATTAAATTAACTATTTTAATCCCTCAGAAATACGTATTCTTATACGTTGTATGGCATGGCTTAGCTCTAGCTTATGGAAGATTCGATTATCCCGAAATATATTCTTAAGAATAAATAGGCAATAGAAGTAGACCCTACATTTTTGGGATGCAAACGATTTAAATTGAATAAATATTGTCGTTTATTAAAATATTAACTATATTTTAAAGGACAAAATTCCAATATGTTAAACAGAATCAAGAAAATGGTTATCCATATGTTAACCTTTACGTGTACCACGCACGAAACCACATAACCAGGAATATAATCAAAGTACTTCTGTTTTCCTAATCTATACAATATATACACACGCAGACCTATTTCCAATATGTTAAACAATAACTAACCTACTTGTGCACCACGCACTACACCACATGACCAGAAATACTATCATAATATTTATGTTTCCCAATAAGTATAAAGGAGAAATTAACTCCTAATCACCAAATCATGCGAACTCTCATCATTCTGAGCAATAGCATATTTGACAAAAATATTGAGATTTCCCAATGAATATAGTGAGGACATTATATTTAGCATTGCATTGTATTTATCTTCACATCCCTAATCTACCCTTCCATTATTACCAACACTAGTGCAACCGATCTCCCAAATCGGTATCCAATGGCGTGGCGCTAAGGAGAGGGGAAAAGAAAAGGGAGGAATATACTGCCTTGAAAATAATTCAAAACAACTGTGGGCGTGGGTACACCACGTCTTCTTTACAGCTCGATAAAGTATGGGTAGGTACGGAATCCCTTTCTGTGGCACTCCTAGATGAGACAACTCGGCCATTCATAAATATATATATATATATAATAACAAATTTAGGCCCTCATCTAGTTTTTTAAAACTTAAATTAATACTATCAAACAAATATTGAATTCTACTTTAGTCCACCAAATATAAAAATAAACCAAATCTAATCGTCTAAGAATTCTAGCTTTAAATGTGGGAGATGATGAAATGGATGATTTGTAATGCTAACTAGTTACAAAATTATGTCCATACAAATCCATAGGTACTTACAATATAATACATGAACCCGATATAATATCAATACAATCGAGGAAAATGGTCCTTTCAACAACTCTGTGCGTAGAAAAATGTTCTAGTTGGAGTTCACTGGCAACAATTAACAATAATAAAACAGAAAACGAAACAAACAAACAAAATAACTCCCGGCAGTTAAGTTTGGCTAGGCTACTAGTTTAAGTCTGAGATATACACACTCCCGGGATATTTTGAAAATATCTCTGGTCAAAGAACATTGTACTTAAACGACAGCTAGCCCCCAATACTGTTTATTTCGTAGTTATAATGTGTGAGCTACCACACAGGTTCAAAATTCCACGCTTCTACCGGTGGGGCCAACCCAGTATAAACTTTACTTAGCCCTTGTTCTTAGGTGATTGGTGGCCAAGGGTTAGGTTAGGTCAGCTATATCTAAAATTAGTTGTTTTATTGGGCATGCCACCAAAGATATAAGCTGGTGATCACAATCCTCCGAAACGTCACCAATCCAGGTATAGAAAAAATTACAGTAGATCACACCTTTGCTCAAACAGGATTGTCAAGCCTGTTTAGCGATAGCCTGCATCCACTCTTTTAGGACCCAAATAATGGTCCTCCATTCACATTCCGGGTCACTTTAGGTAGTAATTCCTCTTCAGTACAAGAGAAATCATAAGATAAGTTTGATGCACTTGGTAAACACTCAAACAATATCATAGACTTGGCTCGTATTTGAAATAAATGGCAGCACTTTCAATAATGCCACCACGCTGTGTGCGAGCCATACGCGAAATCCACCACCTGTCTTCGCTGGAAACCCACGGCAAGTTGCACTTCCATAAAACGTATCAACCGCTTACTCTCGCAAAGATATCTCATTTCACGTCCCACGCATCATCACATAACTATAGATTTTTTTAAATGTAATTAGAAAAATTATCAATCTTGGATACGAACAACAACAAAATTATTAATTATAAATTAAGAGGATTTGCTATTCTTACCAAATGCCTTGACATAGAACAATAAATGCCAGATTGAAAGAATGTTATATCTGGTGATATTAAAGTCTTTGTAGAAAATATACTTATTTCCAACTTTAGAAATTCAACACGTATTAGACATACATAGATGGAACCATACAATTTATAAATAAAATAAATTAGGCCGAAAGAATATTTTGAAATAAATAAATTCATAAAACTGCAAATTTCATCAATGTACTCTAGTCAAAAGTCAACTGAGGATCTATAGAGTAAAGGTGGGATGATTTTCCTGCAAAGTTGCATCTTCCTCCTTCGATAGATAGCATCACATTGCAGAAATAACTGGTTCCTTAAACTTGGTTACTGGATAAAAGGTGCAGTCAAAAAGGTGCAGTCAAACAGTCGCTTACAGATGCCCCAACCCATGTTCCTAATCCGTTGTGTGCAGAAAATACTCGTAAATTGGGGCGTTAGGATTCATGAGTTCACAAGTGAGTGATCTCACTCAGATCCTTTTAAACGATCCACAGCTTTAAGGAATGACTATTAAAGGTCCTTTTCGTTACTCCACATTCTTTATTCCTTAGAACCTAAGCATTCTGACTTTTATCTCCACTAATTCATATGGGCCACTATATACTAGGAAAATCTTCTTTATTTCCTTTCACCAAAAGTTGGAAAATGGAAATTCCTCGAGAAAAATTAACTGACCCAGCTTAAACCGAAACGATGGTCCCTTCTGTGCCCCCTTTCTTTTCTCTCCGGCCCATTCTATTCCCGTACGAGCTAACTTGATCAGTTCCACTTGGATGATTCCCTTCTCAGGCAACGGTTCCAATACGGGGCTATCAATAAGCTAGGAAAAATCATTCTCAGCCTTCTTTCCAAAATTGAGCTCGTGAGGAGTCATATTTGTGGTGGAGTGAACCATGATGTTTATAATACCCATCAAAACTGGGGTGGTCTGCCCACCTGGTGTGTTTGTCGTGTCAATAGCTCCTGAGGAACCGTGATACCTCCTTCATGTACCTCTCGCACGGATTTGAAGCAGGGTGTCGTATAGAGCTATGGGTAGGCTTAATACCCAAAGCCCCCATCACATTATACCATTTTCTTGAAGGAAACTGCGTCCCATGGTTGGTCATTAGTAAGAATTATTTCTGGAGGACCCACGTTTTGAGAATATTCTTGCACCTTACTGACGCGTACTTCTGCAGTGACCTTCTTGATTGGGTAAATACGGCAGACCTTTGAGAATATCTCTTATCACTAGAATATAGGTCACTCCTCCTTTGCTCTTGGGCAACGGTTCATACAAATCACCCACCGACAACTTGCCTGGGACCTCCAGTGTGATGTCTGAAATTCTAAAACAGAGTTGCGTGTACTAAATTTGGTTTTCTGGCACAGACCGCAGGTACTCAGTTTACTGCGTACTCTCCCATCCAGTCCTGACCAGTACACGAACCTTTTGAGGCTAAGTCTGAGATACACACACTCCCGGGAGAATAGTTGTTTTATTGGGCATGCCACCAAAGATATAATCTGGTGGTCACAGTCCACCGAAACGCCACCGATCCAGGTATATAATAAAAAAGAATAATAGCACATACCTTTACTTGTAAAGAATTTTCAAACTGTTACACCCTCTCTGTTACCTTATAGTAAGAGGACACCAAAAATACCACAAGAAAGGGAGAAGTAAGATAACATACAAAATAAATGGAAGCATTAATAGCAAGAGTTTAAAAGTGATAATAATAGTTTATTGAAAAATATGACAACAATAATTCAAGTGGCCTTAAGGTTTATCTTGTAGCTGTAGTTGTAAAACCTTGTACAATGAAAAGTTTCAACGAGAAACAATAGAATAACAGGCAGAGTCGAATAGACCATGTTTACTTTAAATAGTTACGGAAAAAAAATAATCATAATTACACATAATTATGAACAATCAATATCTTTATTAGCTCCTAATATAAGAAAGTGTTTGTGCTTCAAAGACCAAAATAGACACATATTAACTGAAACGGTTATGTTACAACAAACATTACATTTTAAACAAACGCGAGAGTTCGGCTTCAAACCGTAGGTCGAATCTCTTACTGGAAACCACAACATCAAAGTCTTTTAGAAAGTCGAGGCATAAATGACAACCAACAATGGTTACAAAATTAATATTCATAATAAAAGACTTTGCAAATTTAAAGTTAAATTTAAGACAAACAGAAAAATTTACGTTACATAAATATATTAGCAAACAAAATAATAAATTTAAATGATTATCAATTTAATTTAAATGCACCTCAAAAAAACTTAGTTGTGCACGAACAGCCATAATTAAATATTTAAAAGTAAAATAAGAAGCAAGCGCCTGAGGACCGATATCAAAATAATGGATTTTGAAAGGAAAAGTTATCTATAGCAATACTCATATTACAACCAAAAATTACAAGTTTATCTCTGACGTAAAAAATGTAGAGTCCTAATTTAAATGACCTAAGTTTAAATATCTAAATAATAATAATAATAATAATAACGAAGATTTACACAGTTTTACAACTTTCCTGGTAAAGTCCATTTCCAGGAATGATCGTCTCCTTATGATATCGGATATTAACAGTCCATACACGTATCAAAGGTCCATCCTCGGTGATGCCGAAACAAATAGTAGTTGTCCATCCTCAGTGGTGCCGAAACAAATTATAGTCGTAGTCCACCCTTGGGGGTGCTGAATCTACTAGTCGTTGTTCATCCTCGATGGTGTTGAATCGAATAGTCAACGTTCTCTCGTCTACCGCCATACTTATAGCGTCTTGTTGTCAGGGGAAACAATAGTGGGAGGAGTAGAAACTAGCCTGTGACGTCATGTTGGTGGACAGATACACTCACTAGGTCACGTAGGCCATTTCTCTTCCCGCTCTCTGATTGGTCGTCGTGTCTCCAACAAGATCACCAAAGGTTTGTTGTTTAGTGATCTTTTTAACTGGAGGCGCTGATGACGCAGGTGAGCAGGCGATGATTTGGTGGTTGATATCACTCTCCGCAAGAGGGCAGGTAAGTCCGTGCCAAGTTCTCGAAAGCTGTCTTGGTAGTCACCCATTAGATACTCGTGACCAGGCTGACCGGAACATTAGCTGTTGAGACACCATGGCAGATTTTCCCCACTCGTCGATGTAGGACGTTTTGAAGTTATCCCAGGCTTAAAGGCTGTGCTAGCCAGAAAATTCAGAGGGTAGGTACATGAAAAGTTTATATAGTAGAGAGTTGATTGTGAATTATAATGTTTGTGCATAGCTTGGAACTACATGGAACTAGAATAGAGAGGAGTTATATTCTAGGAGATATCAGTAAATGTTGACGTTCTTTTGAGTGGGTAGTAGGAATCGAAAGATAATTTATGATTGTAGGTTAAAATGAGGTGGGGTGGGGTTGCTTTATTGTAACGCACTAAACTAGTACCGTTACAAAACTTATTTAACTATGGCCTGCATCCACTCTTTTAGGACCCAAATAATGGTCATCCATTCACATCCCGGGTCACTTTAGGTAGTAATTCCTCTTCAGTGCAAGAGAAGTCGCAAGATAAGTTTGATGCACTTGGTAAACAGTTCAAACAATATCATAGACTTGGCTCGTATTTGAAATAAATGGCAGCACTTTCAATAATGCCACCACGCTGTGTTCGAGCCATCACGAAATCCACCACCTGTCTTCGCTGGAAACCCACGGCAAGTTGCACTTCCCTAAAACGTAGAACGTATCAACCACTTATGTTCGCAAAGATAACTCACTTCATGCTCCACACATCATCATACAACTATAGATTTTTTTAAAAATGTAATTAGAAAAATTATCAATCTAGAATATGAACAAAAACAAAATTATGAATTACAAATTAAGAGAATTTTACATTCTTACCATCATTCTTGACATAGAACAATAAATGCCAGACTTAAGGAATGTTATATCTAAGTGACATGAAAGGCGTTGTATAAAATTTACTTATTTCCAACTTTAGAAATTAAACACGTATTAAACATACATAAATTGAACCATACAATTTAGAAATAAAATACATTAGACTGAAACAATATTCTGAAATAAATAAATTCACAAAATGCAAAGTTTCCCCAAAGTACTCTATTCAAAAGTCAACCCGGGGTCGATAGAGAAAAGGTGGGGCGATGTTGCTGCAAAGTTGCATCTTCCTCCTCCGATATAGAACATCACAATGCAGAAATAAATGGTTTCTGAAACTTGGTGGCTGGGTAGATGGTGCAGTCAAACAGTCACAACATGGACTTATTTTGCAAACTCATTGTACTACAGTATCTTCTACTATATTACTCTTATAAAAAAGTAAGTCCCCTAAATGCCCAAAATAACTAACCTCAAAATATGATCAATAAAATATCGTTGATAGATGAACTTTTCAAAGTAATTTAGCCCATTTTAGCAATCTTTGACAAAGATAGTAAGTAATACAATATATAAGTTAAATTTACTATATGAAAATATTGGAAGTATCGAAATAAATCATTCTTATTATATTTTAGCAAAGTTAAAGTTTATGACTTAGAAAAAATTTTGAAAAATTTACAGATGGAAATTAAGTTTAAAATAAATGTTTCTTACATTTTAACAAAAAATACCTAGCACGGACGTTACAACCTTATTCAAGTAGAGAATTCCTCAAGAGAGCCAGTTAAGACTTCAATAACCTCCATACATACGGCTAGTCCCAGGGAGATGGGTAGTAAGGAAAATAGGACAAGGGAGATAAGGGTAGTGACACATGACAATAGAGATGCTCCGTGACGACCATTCAGTCGATTATGTCCTGAAATTTTTTGTTTCTCGTATCTTGTAGAAATTTCCAGGCCTTTCCTGATCAGCCCTGATTCCAATCATAGGTTCTAGTTTTCGGTACACCCACTAATGGCAGTCGCCCGAACCGCGACTAGGTAGCTCAGTTCATAGGTATGTGTAGCCGTGGTCAGACGTGTCTGGTGGACGTGGATCGGCTGTTCGCATAGTTAAGTCTAGTTGAGGGTGAAATGGGACGGTTTGGGTAAGTTGGAAACTAATTCCCACTATTTCGTAGACAATCTATACTAATCAAGGCCGCAACCAGCCAATAAATTCAGGGAGGACGGGCGGGGTTAGTGGGCACATCCCTCAATTGCGGAAGGGTAAAACAAAAATCTAAATGATAAATAAATAGTTTTATGAAGCTGTCTGAATTTTTTTATGGCAACATAACCCCCAATCGCCGGAGGCTAGGAAAAATTATAAATACTAAACACCTCTAGAAGCTATCTGAAGTGTTTTTATGGCAACATAACCCTATAATGCCGGAGGCTAGGGAAAATTATAAATATTAAACATCTCTATAAGCTATCTGAAGTGTTTTTACGGCAACATAACCCCCTAATCGCCGGAGGCTAGGAAAAATTATAAATATTAAACACCTCTAGAAGCTATCTGAAGTGCTTTTTTATGGTAACATAATCCTCTAATGCCTGAGGCTAAGGAAAAATATAAATATTAAACATCTCTAGAAGCTATCTGAAGTGTTTTTACGGCAACATAACCCCCTAATTGCCGGAGGCTAGGAAAAATTATAAATATTAAACACCTCTATAAGCTATCTGAAGTGTTTTTACGGCAACATAACCCCCTAATTGCCAGAGGCTAGGAAAAATTATAAATATTAATCTCCTCTAGAAGCTATTTGAAGTGTTTTTTTATGGCAGCACAGCCCCCTAATTGCTGGAGGCTAGAAAAAAATGCTAGGTATTAAACACCTCTAGACGCTCTTTGAAGTGCTTTTCATGGTAACACAGCCCTAATTTGTACTTGTACCTTAAGTTTGATATTGTTTGAATAATAAATAAAGCCATATATATATCTTGTTCATAAGATTTCAGGGGGCTTTTAACCCCCAAAACCTCCCTCTCACTACGGCCTTGGTACTAATGCTTTATTTATAGCTAAGCATAACGCTACAGTACGTTTTTATTTTTACAAATTACAAATAATATTAGGATTGATTTCAAATAACTTATTTTTGAAAATTTCAAATTTGCTTAGTATTTGAAAAATTGTGTTTAAAGTTTATAACCAAATTGTTTTATTGTGTTCTTTATTGTTTTATTTATTGTGATGTATGTATTTTATGAGTAAAACTTACTTACATATAAATTACACAATCCATTACACTAGGAATACTAACTAATTTCTAAATTAGTTATCTTTATTTATTCATATTGATAACTTACAACTTATTGGTGATCATCCCACAAAATGTTTTTACTTATAAGACCTCAAATATGTTCACAAACTTTCTTGCAATATGTATTTAACAGAATATCATCTTTATCATAAATACGGTCATTATAAGCTTGTTATTTTAAATTATTATTTATATAAAACTTCTTATATCTTCTACTTTCTCTAGAATAATTCTATTTTTATTGTTTAATTTTACTAACCGTAGAATTTTACTGTCATATTTCTATATTTTATGTACCATTATTACATTAGTTTGCCTCAGATCTGAAGATGCTATAACATCAATAATAACACCAAAACATATCGTCATTGAAGACTAAGCTACTATTAAGTAAGAATAAGGGAATCAAAATAAAGAAGATATAATTTTGTTTCTTAAAGGTAGTTTACTGCTAACTTATTTTTGACCATTTTCTTCGAAGCTATAATACACAATATGATAGAGTTAGTCTGATTGTGTCGTACCATTTATTTTACTTACATGTACAGTACATAGTGCTAGTAAATTAGAGTGATACTCCAATTTTATTTTTATATATTATTTTGATAATTATTACGTTAAATCAGGGGCGGCTCGTGTATAGGCACTGCGGAACTGCAGCACCCCCTATTTCCACTTGATATTATCGATAACATTTAATATAATGAGTCCTTTTTTCTTTAATTCTTTATTTATTTTTGTAGTACAATATATTCCTTAAGCTTAATGTCAGTACTTCCAGTAAACATCCCCTAGTTTATGAAAAAGATACAAAACTCTTTGTATGGAACTGTGTGCTTCACAGTACCAGCGACGTGGTGTTTGACTGTTGTGCGCATGCGCACATAGGAGTGGGTTGGGGAGGAAGGCGGGACTGCCAGGTAGAGAGAGCACTGTTGCTCTCGCAGTGCCGGCTCTGGCGTGATGGTGGAAGAAATTTTGTTTTTATTAAGCGTGTGTTGTGCTTAAAAACCATATTCTTGAATGTGATAAAGTGTAGAAGAGTGTAGAATTAGATTATTATTCTGCTTCCAGATATTATATTTGATTCTTTTTTTTCGGTTATTTTATTTAACAGAAAGACTAAATGCGCTTGCAGTACATTCAATGGAGAAAAATTTCTTCAATTGTCATCCAGAAATCAAAAAGAAAATTATTGAACTTTTTGCGCTAATAAAAACAAGAAGAATGGATTTCATTTTTAAATGAATAGATAAAACTTGAACTGTAACAATTTAAGTTAAAGTAAGTAAAAAAGTTTGTTTGTTTTTTGCTAAGATTTTATCAAGTTCCTGAATAAATCTTATTTTTATAGATTTTTTTCCTTTTACACAATTTTAAAACAAAGGCTAACAAATTTCTGGAGCAGCACCCCCACTAATTTTAGCTACGAGCCGCCACTGCGTGAAATAATAACTCTTTAGTTTTGATGTTAAAATAATGAATAATATTAAGCAATGTTGCAAGATAAGAAATAGACTCCAGTATTTGTTGACCACAGTAAGTGATCGTAAACTTCAATGCAACCAATTAAATTACGATTGATTTCAAATTAAAGCACATTCAAAATTAAGTTTAAGCACTAAGATATTCTATTTGGTTTTACCCAATCAAAAGGATCCCCGGTCTGAACTGAACACTGGTGTATTACACCAAAGTCAATAGCGCAAACTATTAAAACTCTGCCAGCCTCCTTTGCCATTGATAGTTCTAGCTCTAGGGTGGTAAAATAATAGTTTAAAAGTTATCACGTAAAAATCTTCAAAGCCGCTTTGGTGGCCACATGGTCTAACGCACTACTCTCGTGTTAGACTATACTGTCAAAGACAGGTAGATCAAGGCTTCCGATTCTCGGTTGGGGGTAGACCTATTAAGGGTGGATTTTACCAAATGGTTTTCCACTCTCTTTTCACGAAAATGTGGGTATACTTACTTAAATATAACCTCCCTAATTCCATTGACGTAATTAGTACATATAGCCCGAACGGGTAGTAAGAAACGGTGCTAAGAAGACCTCAAAATTAAATATGGTATGTACCTGCATAGGTTCATACTGTTAATTTGTGGATAAGTAAGTTAGTTAATTTTAGACTACTACCTAAAAACACATTATTTAGCAAAAACCAATTAACCATTTATAATTGAATGGCTAGTCGTAAGTCATCGTGATTATTTATAAGAGTTTTTAGTGCTGAGTAATGCTTGTACACTCCGTCTACCCTGAAATTTAGCAGTATTACCTTGACCGATTTCACTATGGACCTATCTATTAAACCGTGTCATAGTGTAAACCGTCAAGGTAAGCGTGCTTACTTTCAGGGTAAAGGAGTTTAACTTGATTTAATTCATGGCTGAAGTTAAAAATATGTTTATGTCATATTTATTTCATTGATAATTTACGACCACACAATTAAGCTAAGCGCTATTATAATCCATTCAAGGTAACTTTCACCGTTTCTTAAAACTTAAAAGTAACTAAAAACCACTTTGAATTAATTAACTTCACAAGTGATAAAAATTGACTGCCATTGAAACGTAAAACAAACCTCTTATCTAGGTCCATGAATACAAAACAAATTTTTAGTAACATTTGTGAATTTTCAGAAATGGCCATAGCTATCGTGGACCAACCATAACTTATGTACCATATGTACTTTAATAGTTACTTCGCTGTTTGGATAATATGATCGTATTTAATATGCACGTTTTTAACACACAGATTATATCAGAACATGTTAACAAACTAATTAAAATAGGAAAAGCCTGCTTCGCTGATCGAATGATATATGGCGTCACTAGCAAAAAACTAGACTGCCGATGATGGAAGATCAGGGCTTTAAGCTAGGTAGGGTGTACTGAGTTTTATTTTATTAAATTGTTTCTCAATCTCCCCACAAGTAGAAGCTTGCGCATCTCCTCCAAATTAATTATTTTCCTCAAAACAACTTTTCTCTTTTCTAACACATTAGGGTAAAAAATTGCGTATATTTCTAAGGGTTATTTGTAACGTGGTGGAAAGAAAGAACAAATAAATAAATATGCCAGTTATAACTTCGAGATTCTGACTAATTGTGAGCCTATATAGGGAGAATGGGTAAATTTAGAACTTTGTTCAGGGCACTGACTGGCAAACCCAATGAGATGAGACTATTGGGAAGAGCTAGACAAATATCGGAGGATAACAATCATTAGAAATGACTTGAAAGAGATTAGGGTGTAATGAGGTGGACTGGATAGAATTTCTCAAGATAGGTATAGGGTGTAATTTGGTGGACAGGGCAAGCTCAAGATAGGTATAGGGTGTAATGAGGTGGACTAGAGAGAATTGTTCAAGGTATGGATAGGTTATAGTGAAGTGGACAGGACCAGCTCGAGATAGGATAGGTTTTAATGAGGTGGACAGGCAGCCAGAAAGGGATGTATAAATGCACACAATTTATGTCTAAGTGCATAGGGTTTCGCAAGGTCAGAAAGGAATGTCTAGGTTCGCACACTTTTTGACACCCCTTTTGACTTCAGCCAGCCAACATGAGCTATGAGGTAGGTAAACAAACAACCCCCTCTCTTGGGGAATACCTCCCCCCCCTGGTATTAGTAACAGGTACCTATGGTTAGGTTAGGTTAGGTTAGGAGGAAATTTGAATCATAGGAGATAAAAAATAAAGTATTGTGTTAGCACAGAATGGGTAGCTGGGTTTATCAATTGTCTCTCCAGTTTCTTTTATTGTCACTTTATTTCGTGAAACATCCATCGCTCTTACATTTTTCCTGTGTTCTGTGTTATATAAATAACAAGCGATTGGGTAGGGAGTCAACCATGCGTTAATGATCTCAGGTTCTCCTTCTGTGCACTTCGGCAACCCTCGGGTATGTCTAGGGCAGATCCTTCAAAGACCCTTGAACATTCCTTTGACAGTCTGTGCACTTATGTGTTATCTCGGCAATTAACTATCGAGTTACTAATGCCATGGAGTAAATAAGTAAATTATATCAAGATAAATTTTTGTACAAATGGTAAAAATCTTTCTTAACACCTCCAGGAATTAGCCACTCTAAAAAATAATTTATAATTTTACCCAATTTGTAAAATCATTTATGTGATATATATGAAACATAAGCGGTATTTGAAAAAGTAATAATCCACTTAAAAATAATAGGACACGCTTACACAGATAGTAGAACAATTAAAATAAGAACGTGGAATGGAATGTGCCGAGCAGATAATGAGCTACCCGTTTCGCTGGCCGTTACTCTCACACTTGACTAGAATGTCGGAGACGGGGAGATCTGGGTTGGATCCTGGTTGGGTGCACTAAGGATGGCTTTCCCGAAATGGTTTTACATGGAAATGCGGGTGCACGCTCTCTAATTTAAACCTTCTTAATTCTTCGAACCTTAGTATAATTAGTAAATAGGCATATAACCCGAATGGGTAGTAAACCGAGTGATAAAAAAAATCAAATTAAACTATCTTTAGAAGTGACATATTTAGTTCATCCCTTTCAAAGGGGAAAACTAATTTAACTAAATATATTTTTTTCCCTCCATATCGTGAATTGAACCTGGTTACCAACTATATTGAAACTTTTTAGAGATATTGGAACATATATTTCCTTTTAAGTTTGGATTATTCTCGTTGTCTTCCGGCTAAATCAAACAAACTTGAATCGTTCAAGTCACATATTAAAAACCAGCGAAAGTACACAGCCTTGACCAGCGTAACAACACAATTTATATTTTTCTTTGCTTCCAACGTGCAAAAAAACTCTTATTAATTGTTTTATTTCTTTATATTCGGATTTAATGAATTCAAAAATACAAAGTCAAAAGTTTAAAATTCCAGCCTTGAGGCGCATATTTGTATTCACAAGGGCTACTAATTTTAAAATGTCAGCTCTCTTCGTGAGGTAGATATTGAGCAATGCTCATCACAGATGACAAACAAATTGTTCATTTTATTAATATACATGTACAGTACATAAATGATATAGTATAAAGAAAAGACTGACATTTATACAATCCAATACATTTTCAAACATCTTCAGCTATATATATATATACACCCTGTATATATATATGGACACCCTGTATATATATATATGGACACCCTGTATATATATATATATATATATATTCTATATATATATAGGATGTCCAGAAACTCATGACCCAAACTGCACCCATAGCTTGTATGAACCAAAAGTAATATAAAATCCACATAGACTTACATCCGGAAAAAATGCTAATACCATTAAATTGTTTTCAAAGTTTCAGCGTATGGTAATGGGAGAGCGAAACTGTCAAGCATGTGTGTACAACAGGTTGCATAGGATTTAGGCACGCGACACTACACATGTAATAATTAGAAGAACTTTCTGTGATGTAGGACCGTTAGTGATGGCCCTCGAAACGTATTCGCATTTCTAATATGGACTATTGTGTTGCTTACTATTAATTGTGGTATGTTAGGTTGCCGTATTCCAAGGTGTCGAGGTGTGTAGTGCCACGCGCCTAATGCTTATGCAACCTGTCGTACACAAAGGTTTGAATAACTATTCTCTCCCGGCGCCGTACGCCGAAACTTTGAACACAATTTAATGGTTTTAGCATAGTTTTCCAGATGTAAGTGTATAGGGATTTTCTACCACTTTTGGTTCAAACAATCTATATGTGCAGTTTGGGCTATGAGTTTCCGAACACCCTCTATGTGAGTCAGTTAAGTAACCACACCTCAGAATGGTTACATATAGTGATGTGAGATCAAACATTTTGTCTCTTGGAAAGTTCACCTAATTATTTTTCCGCTATTTAAATAGATCAAATACAATCAAGTTAGCCCAAGTTTATTTTACCCTAAAGGTGTTTACACAAGAAACATTACCAAGTGAGTTCTAATAAAGAACCACGATCCCATTTCTCTTCTCACAATCACAAACTGATGACAGCGCTTTGTGGTTGAATGTGTCAATAACGTTGAATCTACTGTAGACCAGCTATGTTAATACTTCAATATTATGACTTAAGCCTTTTCAAATACATGTCCTACCCCTGGGATTCAATGATCTGTTTAGTCTATTTGTTGTGATTTAGTAACTGCTAACATCACTTGTTCTTCCGTCAACCCACCTCGCTCCCCTGCATCCTCCATCTTAACCCGGCTCACTATGTTATGGCCGTATGTATATTATGTAATTAGCTCTTGGTGTCACTTCTCTCAACCTAGCCCCTTCACCAACTAACAAACCCCCAATACTTTCTCACGTCTCAGTGGACATTGTTAAATGTCACGCACGCCTACTATAATTTCCCAGAATATTTCGTATCCAGTCTGGTTTATTTACCGTCTCACTTGAACATATGTTCCATTTAAAGATATACAAGAGTGAGTCCTCCGTATGCTATTAAGAGCGTTCATCATAGCAGGTCCAACTCAGCTCCCGGCTCATCTGGGTGTGTGCACGCGAGGTATCGGAGTAAAAGTTAAAATAAAAGACTTAAGATATGCCAGAAACGGGTGCAGTGCATTCTTATTTGAATGATAACTTGAAATTTTCCGTCGTGGCGATGGGGGACAAAGTGACAAAGTTTCTTGTTAATAACTATATTATGTCCCTATTAAATCAGAAAGAAAATTTGTGCGCAGTGATCATCTATGAAGACATTCTAAAATGGTCAAAAACGTCCTTTTCATTGTAGTTTATATCCCAATATTATTTAATTTTTCAACAATAATTATTATTAATAACTTATATTAACTCTTTATATCCAATAATGTTTAATCAGAAATGATCTACATGGAATAATTTGCGTGTACATTTACGATTTCTGACCAACTGTATCACAGAGTTGATGGGTATGCGATGCACGCTCGTAATTCACAGTCTCCAGTCATTACCGGTGGTAACACTAGACACTATAATGCTTTACCATTGGTCTCCACTTGGTACCGCCAAGCTAGATCACTCACCGATTGGTCTTGATCACGGTATCAGTGTTTTATTCCCTAATGATCCCCTGATGAATGTTGATACGTCCCTGATACCAGAGTCGCTGCCCCTGCTCTCTGTCTCCTGACTTCCGGTCTCGAGGAAGGTTTTGCTGTTCCTGTTGGTGAAGAAATAGGGTGCCTTCATCGTGGGACATCTGAACCTCTTCATGAGAGGTTCCCAGCCAAAACTCTTGTTAGTGACAGGCTCCAGCATGTTGTTCCACAGGGAGTTGGCAACTAGCGGACAAAACAGATACTTATAATATTGTTTTTTAATTTCCCCACCACCTGAAAACCCACATCAGAATGTAATTATAATAGAGTGTGTTGCTAGTCCCGGATCTCCATATTTACACTTTTAGCGTAGGGATAAGGAAGGTAGAAATTAGAGGAAATGTACCTGCATTTACGTGGGAAGGAGAGTAGATATTTATAGGATAAGCCCTCTCAGTATTCCTGGGATTTGAATCATTATCTCCACGTCACCGACAAACCAGATTTGGCGAGACCGGAGTGGTACACATAAAAACATGTAAATTATATTTTAAATTGTTTAATATTTTAATGTATTCTCTTTATTTTAGTATTTTTAATCAGCCTTAGCATTTTGAGATATTTATTTTTTTATCTTCATAAACGTTTTAATATATGAACTTGAGTACTTTACTTATCGGAAGATTAACTTAGCAGCAACAAGTTTAGCTGTAAAGTTGGGATTCTGTTTACACGGTTTGATTTTAAAATATTAATTTTTAATAAGGTTTTCTCAATCTCTCTCCTGGTGAATTCTAATGCCTTTTCTTCACTTTCATCTCCTCATCCTGTGTTATTTAATTAATTAATATCTTACTTATGGACTTTCTAGTCTATGTAAGGGCACAGAACAATGGAAGGAAATGTCCTGGCAATGTTCCTGAAGAGCAGATGAAAATCAACTCAAGAAAAAAGACAACCTCCTTTAGTGTAGCAGTGGGGATTGAAACCCAGCCTTCAGAATCAAAGTCAGGAGTTTTAACCCCTGCATAAACACGACCATTACCTTTAATTGATTAATGGGTAATGGGCTGAATCAACTTTCCGAACAAGTAAATATGATAAAAATGATCCCCTTCAATAAACCTTTCCCCTCCTAAAAATAGCTAAGAATAGTTTTGAATATCAACAAATGCCCCTAATATGACAGGAGCCATGAGTTAAATTAAGAGGGAACACGCCAGTAAATACCTGAAGAAAAGATAGAAATTCACCACCTTAAGTGACACCACCCCTAGCGCACGCTGACGGAGTTAGAACTGACCAGTTAGCTGAAATTAGTAGGCTATAGCAGAGTTAACTCTATCGATAGTTAAGATAAGTTGAAATTATACTATTAAGGTAATAGGGGATTAATTTTTCTTTTAGTTTTGGAAATGTATAGGGGAACCCCTTCCCAATTTAAGGTCCTTCATTTTTATATATAAAATTTTTCTTAGTTGCATTTTGGGGTGATTTTTACCCCAGCCAACCCAATTTCAATTTTCCACCACATCGATGATTAGATTATTATTCTTCTTTTAGAAATTTTTAAAACCCTCATTTCTCTAGACCCCCAAACCCCTATACAGATAAAATATTTAATACTAATGTGGTTATTTAGAGTGCTCCCTCGACATTTCTGGCAAATTTAAATTTCTACGTTTCCACAGAAGTTTTTTCTACTTCTTCTAGTGTTACATTTTGAAAATTAAAATGTTCAGACCTTTAAGTTTATTTAAAATAGTCCCTAAACCCACTTAATAATTTCAGTTATTCACCAGAGACGTAGTTTTGTATTAGTTTTGGAAATTCTAACTCCTAATTCCGCCCTTTCTTCGGGCATTTATCCAATTATTTTTATTTTATCGTCTGGAGGATTCTTTCTAGATGCTTGCCAAATTTAAATTTTCTACAACACTTAAATACCCTTCATCCCACCTTTTTTTCTTATATCCTGGGATCCCATTTAAAATTTTGAAATTCTTCTGTTTATTTTAAGCGGCCACTTTACCTTCCTTCCGAATTAAAGTTTTCTATCATACTGAAAATAAATTATTTCTATTAATTTTGGAAATTTGAATTACCTTAAATCCTCTCCCCATTTGTCCAATTACCACTTAGAAATTTTAAGTTTTAAGATTTATTTGGTTATCTGGAGTTTTCTTTCTACTTGTCTTCCAAATTTTCATTTCATACCTCATTTTTAAAGCTTTTTCTAACTATATCCTTCGCTCCCCCATTTTGAGATTTTCCATTTATAGATTTATCTGTCTATATGAGGTGCTCTCTCCTTCCCTTTCTGATAAATTTCAGTTTTCTGGCTTATCTATGAGTGCCTTATGATTTCTGTACATACACACACTTACTTTCTGCTTTATATATTATATCGATTAGAAGCATCCAATCATGTAATTCTCATATATTAATTTTTCTAATTGAATGGGAATGAGGAAGGTAGAATTGTAAAAGAAATGTGCAAGCATTTGCATGGAATTGGGAAACCCTTTAGGAAAAACTGCCCACCACCGAAGTGGTTTTTAGGACCATTCTTTAATATTTATATATATATATAACAAATATAAATTATACTATAGCTAGACCCTTATATAATATATACATGTTAAACTCTATAAACATAGGCCTACTGTACATGTATTTAACAAACTATAGACTGATGGCAAACCAACTGAAAAACTATTATGTTTGTATATAGTGCCTAGAAGTTAGATGGACACGGACTGAAGTCAATCTCGTATATTATCATATGCTGCTGAGGACGGGTAGCTGAGCTGTGAATCGCGGCCATGTGTACCAAGTGTTTTTTAATTAAATGGCTTCCCACTCTCCCTCTACACTCATGCGGATAAATTCCCTCTAAATGCCTCTTCCTCATTCCTGCCCCATTAGCGTAATTAAATGTGCATATCCCGGCAATGTTGCTAGACTGTGCAAAAAGAGAGCCAATGAACATCAGACCCATATTTACACTTAACAAGCGTACAATAAAAGATATACAAATTTTGAAACTAAATTAAAGTATCTCTTCGTTGAATTTACATGGTTATATGTTCGTTAAAGCAGATTAGAGGAATTGTTCCTGAATTTCAGATATTAAAAAGCAAAACAAGCGATTATTTTAAATATATACTATTTTTGCACCACGTAGTACTACCCGGTCAGCTTTTTTCGTACGTTAATGGTGTGGGGAGGAGATTTTTAGATTAAACGTACCACCATTAACGTGAAGGAAGAGTAAATAAGCAATTTATAGGAAACACACCCCAAGTACGTAGGCTTGGATTCGAATGCCGATTGAACAACCTCGCCAACAAAGCATTTTGGACAAACTTAATTGGATGAACTTGGCGAGGATAAGACTTCTTATTTGGTGGTAGTGCCCGGGTGCTGGAAAAGGTGTTGAGGGGTCTTTGTATGGGTTTAAGAATTAGATAAAAAGTTAGTTAAAAGGACCTTTACAATCGCCCGTAGTCAAGCGTTTCATATATGGTATATTTGCGCCAAAATGTATTATGTTAAGTATGTTTATAAACTATGAACACCATGAGACGTGCGTCAAGCTATTATAAAAACCTGACCTAAAGGCAAGAATAGGATATCTAATCGTTCATAACAAATCTACCATTAATTTGAAATGAAGTCGAACTTGATTATAGCGTCATCGAATGGTCGTCAGAGTTACGTTATAAAAGAGTTACCAACATAACCCTTTTAAGAGCTTATAAGGAAGGACATTTCACAAAATTAAATTGCATTTAATGTATGTATGAAGAATATTTTTTTTAAAAACTTGGCTGTATTTACATAATCTACATTTAGGCTGGTTCCCCTTAGTAATCTGTAACTTGCAATGATTATAAAAAATATTGTGGCCTACGTATAATGACTACACAATGACTACCAAAACTAACGTTGAACTTATAGAACACGAATAAAACATCTTAGCTTTGAGCTTAGACGCGCACTCGAGAAAGTTCCAGCCAGCTCAGTGACAATAAAGGAGGGTTTGTCCTAGCTTCATTCTGACCTTGAAGCGCCCATGATTCCCCGCAACCCTTTCCCTGACTTTTTCAGTATAGTATTAGACCAGCGCATTTTATGACCAGTACACTCCCAGCTTGCTATAAAATCGACTTCTGTAGGAATTGGCCATTGTTATTTTTCTGTTTTGGCAATTTTTTACAGTTTTTTTTATTACATATATATGTACATTTAAATACAATCTAAAGTAAAATATCCAAGAAGGTTTTACGCTACAATCGAGTGGTAGTGACGCTAAAACTGAAGTTTTTATGACGTTAATAGATTACAGTTTGACCAGACTGCTGAAAAAATTAGGCTGCACCCGTTTTACGGGATATCCCAAGTCATTATAGCCAAGTTCGACTGTAAATTTAAAACCTTAGCACAGTAAGATAAAAAAAAAGTAAGTAAATAAAAACAAAATACTACTTAAAATGCTATCTTTATGTGTAGCAGTGGAATATGTAATAGCTTATAAAGTATTCAGTCGATCATAATGAAATATTTTCATTTTTATCTAAAGCAATTGTAATTAAGTCAGATATAAAAAAAATCAAACAGTTGCATTTAAGAGGTTTGGAAAATTTGATACATCTAATTTTATCAGTTAAATCAGATTTTAAAGGGTATTAAAAAATAAAAAAATATGTTAAAATCAAAATACAAAAGTTAGAATCAGTTGTGTTAAGGAAGAAGTTTTTTTAAGCTACGCTGCACTATTCCCCTAAACTGATGTCGAACAGATGACTAATGAATCAGCGCGTAAAAAATTCGTCAACACAAGACATATAACTAGGGGAACCACATGGATCTTTTTACCACATAAACAGTAGCGTCACCTACTACTCTCAAGGTCATACTGATAGACCGATCACTCCATTCATGAGGTTACGAGGTCACGTCGCATAGTCGTAATGCAAGAACATCGTAACTACTTAACTTAATTTCACCAACTAATGTGTATTTATTCTTTTTTTCTTTGTTTATTTAACGTGAATTTCAAGACAAACCAATCATCGAAAGAAATACGTATGACATTAGGCCCGATACTACACACACGAACCAAGCACTGGTCCTAGATATTTACAAAGCGGGTATCACTCAAATAGTAACTCTTCGGGGGTCGACTGGTCTAGGACATCACTCTCGTAATGCCGATAACGGGGAGATCAACGTTCGAGTCCCGGCTTGGATTATAAAGTGTGGTTTCTAAATAATTTTCCACTCTCCTTCCATGCAAATTGGGGTGCGTTTTTTTTCTAAATTCAATTTTATTTATCCATAGTACATTGGCGAAATTATTTTATATGCGTGTAGCTAGAATAGGTAGTTGAACGGAGGAACACAAAAAAAAATCGTTAGCACGACCCTGATTCGAACAAAGGACCTCTAGAATTGTGAGCGATCACTCCCAGCCATTTGCTACTTGTCTGGGCATGCTTGTATGTTTAAAAATACTATCAACTGAGGCATATTAGATGATTTATTCATTTAATTATTTCATTTAAGCTAATACAAAATTAATTTATATCCGTAAGAAGATAATATGGTTTCTCCTTGGAAATATTTTTTACTAACATCATAATATTATATATCATTATTAGCACTGTATCTTCGTTCAGGCTATACGCTAATGTTTTAGTGATGAGGGAGGTTTAATCAAGATTAAGTGTTCACAGGTTTGCATGTAGGGAGAGTGGAAACCCATTTGGGGGAAAACCTATCAGTACACCCAACCAGGATTCGAACCCCAATACCACGGTCATCAACAGTCCAGTCTAATGAGAGAGTAATGACCTATACCATTCGACCACAAACGTGAGTAATGTATTATCAAATTTTGGAAGGAACATATGCCATTTTCGCGCAATGGCATGAGGCGTCCGTCCATACATAGACACAGTAATATAATAAGTAGTTGGACGGAGGGACACACAAAAAAATCGTTAGCACGACCATGATTCGAACAAAGGACCTCTAAAATTGTGAGCGATCACTCCAAGCCATTTGCTACTTGTCTGGTCATGCTTGTATGTTTAAAAATACTATCAACTGAGGCATATTAGATTATTTATTTATTGAATTATTTCATTTAAGCTAATAAAAACTTAATTTGTATCCGTAAGAAGATAATATGGTTTCTCCTTGAAAATATTTTTTACTAACATCATAATATTATATATCATTTTTAGCACTGTATCTTCGTTCAGGCTATACGCTAATGTTTTAGTGATGAGGGAGGTTTAATCAAGATTAAGTGTTCACGCATTTGCATGTAGGGAGAGTGCAAACCCATTTAGGGGGAAAACCTCTCAGTACACCCAACCAGGATTCGAACCCCAATACCACGGTCATCAACAGTCCAGTCTAATGAGAGAGTAATACCCTATACCATTCGACCACAAACGTGAGTAATGTATTATCAAATTTTGGAAGGAACATATACCATTTTCGCACAATGGCATGAGCCGTCCGTCCATACATAGACACAGTAATATAGTAATATCACTTCAAAATAAGAAGAATCCATTAGGGGGAAGTACCGAAACGAGTGACATGGGTTTTCACTGCTATACGATCCTTTTAAATAGCAAGTGTTAAGACGAGAGTAACATTAAGTGTTGAAATCTTGGGTGAAATCAGTTGACTGGCAATCTAAGTTGTACCATGAAGGTCTGTTTCAAACTCTACCTCTTGGTAGTGCTGTTTGCAATGGTTAGAGGGTTCCCTGCTGAAGGAGGTAAGAATAGCTTTTATAGCCAGTATTTTAATACTACCATTCTTTAAAAGTTAAGAGAATTAAAATTTAACTGACATGAAAATGGGAAAAAGAAGAACAATAAAAAAAGGGTCATATTCTTCTTTCCCCCCTAAAATTGGAATATCCTCCCTGTTGTATAATTATATTATTAGTTAAATTAGTTAAAGTACGTTTAAAACTGTTTTGAATTTGTTTGGAGACATTATAAATACCTAGGCGAACAAATATTCGTTAAAAATTGTATTTTTTAATTAATTTACTTTTTGCATACATACCGCTCATAGTGTGGCCTAGATTATATTTTGATACATTTCAGCCACTTTGCCTATCAAAATGCATACAGACGTAGGTAATTTTCCTCAACTATTTAGGAGAGCACAAACAAAAATAGTGGTTTTTACGATGCGATGATCTACTTTTAATAGTGAAAATTTGCTTCTTTTTTTTTAGACTAAATACTTAATAAAATTACGTACGTCAATGATAAAATTTATTATTTATCTTATATGGTTAGGAAATCAATTACACCATTTTGTGACAATGAAGAGCTGGTTTTGAAATACCCATAGCTGAAATATCTCTAAATCGAAATTAGGCCAATTACGCCTGTATGTGTTTTGACCTGTGATTTCAGCCACACAAACCACTGACTAATTCACTAAAAACCTAGATTACTTTTACTTAAATATAAATATAAAATTTGGTGTCCAGTTAAATTTTTAAAGCGAAAGAAAGCAATTCGTGTGATTTGAATAATTTTATTTCAATACAAAATATTAAAAATTTTAGAAAATCATTTCATTTATTTTCGTGGAACCAAACCCAATTCTCTTGCTTAGTATTTTTAAAAGGTTTATTAGTTTGAAGATATATACATATATTTCCAATTTGTAAAAAGGTTTAGTAACTACCCTTTAAAGAGAACTTTATCGAGAAATGTAAAGTTTTGATTGAAGATATCTTAAATTCATTTCTAAGGTTCCACGGAACTCAAAATAGCTATTTCAAACTCATATTGAATTAAAAACAGTGAGTCCAGTTTATTCCACCATATATCCTTAAAAAAAGGCTGTGTAAGCCAATTGATTTTTTTCTTTCTGAGGGAATTCTTTGGGGTCTGAATTATTTTTGTTTCACTCATGATATAATGGCCATTAAAATTAAAATTAGAATATATTTTACTTTATTATTATAGTCTATAGAGGGCTCAAAATTAATAAATCTCAAATTATTTTAAAGGTGGCCCCAGATCTCCTTAAAGCACAATCAAAAATTAATAAATATACACATTATATATATAGTTTACATAATCTAAATAATAAATAAATATAAAATCTCAATATAATACTTTTGAAAGTTATGAAAGTATCTGTATACCAATGATCAAAACTGAAAGTGAACTATTGATATATAAAATATATTAATTAATATAATATATATTTTTTAAATATTAGGAGTTTTTTTATTTATTTATTGATCAGATTATGTAAGCTAGATGCAGCCTGTCTCCGTATGTGTGGATTATTAGTCGCTCTGGCGGTACAGAACGTATACCAAAGGTATACACACCTATGGAGGTCATCCACACTTACCCGCTATGAGATGATGTTATGATAGTAAATATGAAGTTGTGGAGCCGGGGTGAGTCTTAGCCTAGCTAACCAAACCCTGGTAGCCAATGGGATTATACCTCTTAAGGGTGTGACATGGGGGAGCACTGAAAGAGTTGGAGCTGTTTCAAAATCCTGGAATATCTACGAAATGGTTTGATATTTCTTAAAATAGTTTTCAACAAAATTTAGACGCAAGTTTTGACCAGTTAAGGAGTTCAAACTTTAAGTCTAAAGTTTGTTTAAAGATGTCTGGTAAATTATATAAAATCTTAAAAAAACAATGCCACACTTGTTTCGAATTATTCTGTTGTGACCCTATCAAAACATTACTTTATTTTAGAGAGGAAGCCTAGTTCTAGGCTGTATCGTTTTACTTTAATCTCAGAAGTACAGATATAGGTGTAAAGCGTAGTTGAAATTTTGTAATTCAACCTTAAAATTTAAACTTTATAGCTAGGTAGGAGCCTGTTGATATCTTCACCTACATTTTGGTGAAAAGCGTATTTAAAAATATAAAACCACTTCTTCAAAAATGCGAGATTTCCAAATGCAGAAAAAAAACTTAACCCTTAAGGGGAAAACATCCATGGTACCAGCTGGGAACCGAACCCTGGACCCCAAGGCTCGTATTCAGGTCCAATGACCACTACATCACGAGGCTGGTTGGTTTTTCGATGCTGAAGAGGTTAAGGGCTCGAGTGCCGTCCGAATGTAATGTGATATTTTTTTCCTAAATGTTTTCCCACTCTTGATTCAAGACAATCTGGGTGTACACTTTTCTCTAAATCCTCCCTACCCCATATGCACACTTCTCTGCCAAGGTTCACAATGGAACTAACTAGTGGATCGTTGCAGCGATGGTTTAACATTGTCACGTTAAAATATATTCGACAATCTTTATTTGAGAAAAGATCTATATAATGAGAACACACTCCACTTTCTAAAGGTCTAATAGCCAAAGGTTTTCAACTTTATTTAAATGTTGAGATTTTAGTGTTTTATTTTAACCAAAATGTGTATTTATCCACTTCATACAACGATGAGAATTTTAAAATGACCGGTCTGTTGTCTCTTTATGCCCATCTAAACTCTAACAATTTTGTTTGGGTAGAAAAGTATATTTAATATCTTATCAAATTATATAAATACAAAGATAAATATCAAGGTACATGGCATTGGACCAGCCAAGTTCTCTAGAATTTCCGTACAGGCCATATTTATCCCCGCCACTCCCTCTTAACTCAGCTCAAAAGAATAAGAGGACCGTAAAAATGCAAAACCCTATTAAGACTAACTATTTTGGACTTCTTTCCAAATTCGAGGTATAGCTCAAGTGGTTACTGAGATACACTACTTAAAACAACCCTTATTTCATCAGGACTCCCTCACTGATCATCAAAAACTTTAAGGTACTTTAAGTCGACATAGAAATTTGAAAATTGGCATTGAGGTTGTAAACCAAAGGGAAAATACAAAATCTCAACTTTTAAACGTTCATAAAAAGAGGGGGGTAGCCGTGTAGGGTGTGGTAGAGGGATTGGACATTTATAGTTTTTATCAAAACCCAGAATAACATCATTTTAATGGTATTCGTAAGTAGATTCCACAACCGTTTGTTTCATTATGATATAACCTATAATTTAAAAGTTATTATTATGGTCGTTCTATATTTAAATAAATGTATTCTTATATATTATAATTTTCACTAAAAGTAAATTATTGATATCCACTAAAACATGTATGTAAAAGAGTGCAAAGCTATACACCACAGCTACTCTTAGGTTTAAGTACACTAATATAATTTTAAGTCTTTAGTTAAAGAATGATGAATAGCTTTAACTAGCGAATTAAAATCATATTAGCGCACTTAGATAGACTTGAGAGAAGTGGCAAGTCATTAGAAAATACATGCCAGTTGAACTTTGTAATCTTTTATATCTCACTTCTTTTCGAGGTTGAATAATTTAAGGATTTTTGTGGTGTACAACTTGGTACGTTTCGTACATAAATGTTTCCAATTG
>CABFOW010006775.1:18690-29155 GCA_902141385.1 Timema californicum
ATATATATATATATAAACCGCAAAAACACTTGACCTTTTTTTCAGTTCTTTAATCCCCATTTTAATACCTCAAGCTGTGGTGGAAATTAAAGAATTAAGAATTCTTATATCATTATGACCCAGTTGAGTTAGATTAGTGATAATAGTTTTAACATTTTATTGGTGGGCTGTGTCTTTATTTATTAAACATTTATTAGATACATGATTACTCCTTGCAAACAGTGAATGTGTCTTCTATAATTAATCAAAACAAATAATTAAAAGTATCTTGACACAAAATTTAATCAAAATCATTTAGGTAAATTTCGAGAAGTTAAATTCTCTCTCATATTGCCCATCAGTAATTTACCAATAATTTTAGGGTTATATCTATAATCCCAAAAACTCCCTAGAGGAACCTTATTAAAACCTTAGATGCCAAATTTTAGCCCGATCGATAAATTGATTTCGGTTTTAGGCCAAGATACAGAAAATATCTTGAAATCCACTTTTTCGCTTTCAGTGTGAAACGTATACATTTTATAAATATATAAAGTTCGATTTTAACATGTATCTCAGTCCAGGGCAGAATAAATTATTGTTACAATTAGGGGTGAAAACTTTGTATCCAGGTTTTCATAAGGGGTTTTTGTAATTAAATATCTAATCTTAAAATTAAAGTTAGTTTACTGATAATCCAAAAGAAAATATAATCCATTCGTCTCGAAATCCATTCAAATAATTTTGTTTAGATTTTATATCTAGGCACGGTCGAAATATCTAGATAGTGTTTATGTTCTTTAACACCCTTATTTTTTTATATTTATTAATGGAAAGAAAAGTTAAAATGTGAAATTAGCTCATTTTCAACGACTTTTTAATAAAAACATATTCACGGAGTTATTAGACTAAGCTCGATGAAAAAGGGGTCAAGATTCAGCCTTCTTCTAACAAATACAGTTTTGTTTAGGCTCACAACAGACAACTTTAAGATATTTGAATATTAGCAGCGAGCTTTCCTATCTGCCTTGATGTTAAGTATCGTTGTTCTCTTTCCCCTATTTATTATCGACATGTAAAAGGGTGGTTGTAGGGGAAGTACGAAAGGGTGTGTAAGATTATATCTAATAAAGAATAAGTTTCAGAAAACGATACAGACCATTAAATTTTAAGCCTTGTGGCCTGACACATATTGATACTATCTCACCAAACGAGGCGGCCTTATTTAACGCGAGTTTTATGTACTAGAAATACATACGCCTTAATTAAAATAGCTCAGTGAGCTTTTAAAAAAAAGTGTGGTTAAAGCTCACGTGGATTATAAAATAAATAACCCCACTCTCCCCCCAACCCCTAACTCTCCAAACCCCCAGGCAATACTCTTGAAATAAAAACTCATTGTTATTCACATCATGAAAAAATAAATGCATTAAAAAATATATATACATCTCTGTTTACATATTCCGTAGAGGTATCTTTTTCCAACCCCTACCAGCCATTATATCGCGTCTATCAACCTTCACATTACTATATAGGCCTACAATTCTCCCTCTCCCTCCCTGCCGGCAACGGCATCAAAGTCTAGGGCATACCAAAACAGATTCCTTAAATGCCCAAACGAACACGCAAATAATTAGTATATACAGGCTGTCCCAAGTATTTTCGAAAACTGACATAAAACATGACGAAAATGTATGGATAACATTCTAGTGTCACTTAAACGCTGCATTCCAAGAGATTAACACTATAGACGTACTTTTACTAGACTGCGCATCAGATATAAAACTTAACAGGGTCAACATGTTTTTTGGTTGTGGAATGATCTAAGACTCTTAAGATGTCAATTTTTCATTAGACTGGACTGTCAATAATGGTGATATTGGGGATATAATCCCAGTCAAGGTGTACTGACGATGATTTTACTTAATGGATTCCCCCTCTAACTGCCTTCAAATACTTGTAGAACTCCTGTAAATTCAGCCTTCCTTCTCACTAACACACTAGGGTATTAAATTATGCATATGGCCCGAATAGTTAACGATATGTGACGTTAAAATAACTTTAAAAAAATAAATATAATGTAAATCATAAAAACAATCTTTAGATTGACATTACGACCATGTATATAGTGGTCACATACAGTCTAGAGGCAATTAGTGTATATGGATGCGCAGTCTAGTAATAACAAGTAGGCCGAGGTATATTTCTTCAAATCACGTCATAATTTCAGAAAAAAAAGACGACATATTGGATGAGTCCTATGAAGTGGCGGTGGTGCTACATGCACAGTATAATGGTGACAAGTATGTGGAGGGCAGTTTTAGAGGATTAGCACCAACATTCAAAATAGAAAGAGGTAAATAAAATCTTAGTAATGTATTACAACACCAAATTTAAAAAAAAATTAAATCGTATAAGTCACTTGTTATGAAAATGGCTGGTAGAAGTCTTTATATCAGAAGGTAAATTAAAAACGTACGTGGAAGCAAATGTCTATCTAGAATAGGAAACAAGACAAGGGTAATTTTAAAAAGCAAGTTAATGTTTTCAAGACGCAAATAGCAGATTCGTCAGAGGAAGAGGTTAAGTTATATCAGTAGATAAAAAAAGGCCTTACAGGGTGAACTACTCATTTCCTTCCATCTCTTTATAATATTTAGTATATTAGTGTTTAAGTGTGATAGCGCTTAGACTCCTTAGGTGCGTCGAGTTAAGAAGCAGCTTCGCAAAATAACTTCGAAATCTCCTAGTAGGTAGCGTCGTTAAATCTATGTCTCTTCTAACTCTTTAATTTGATCTTAGAACTGAAGCATTCCACGAGGAAACGTAGTTCAAATTGAGCTAACGTCGTTTCGTGACTGTAGTGGTGGAGTCAGATAGCAAAGGATACCACATATTCTCTCATGTATCCATACGCCAAAGAACTTGATCTTAAATATCATTTTCTAGAGTTACTGTTAGTTTTGGCAGCAGAGCTATTAAAACAACCAATATTTTTTATGAGATTTTCTTTTAACGGTGTTTAAATTATTTTAAAACGAACTTAATTAAAATAACCGTTCGGTTTTTTTTTGGTAGAAGTAGCTTTTGTGGTTCTCTTTAAAATGCTTTACAAACGAGAGCTTGTAAAAGGCTGAGCTATCTTCACAATTTAATTTAAAGAACCAGACTTAACGAAGACCTTTGATGACGTCATACAAACGGTGTGCGGTTGTTTTTATGCGCATATATTAGCAAGATTAAAATGTATTATTTTGAAACAAATATTTGGTAAAGCTTTTTTTTTCTTAAAAAAAAACACATTTATTTTTGTGGTCAGTTATTAGACGATACAGGTGTAGAGTATAATTCTTTTTTTAAATTAATTATTTAATGCATTAAAATAATATCTCTTGCTAGCAAAACCACGAAACAAAATACGTAAGAGTTTTATTAAATATGTATTTTTTTAAAGCACCACGTCTTACTACCCGTTCTAGTTATACTTTATGTACTAATTACCCTAATGGTTTTTGGGATTAGGAAGGCTATATTTAAAATAAGTGTACCCGCCTTTGCGTTGAGGAAGAGTAGAAAACAATTTGGGAGAAACCGCGCTCAGTAGACCTGACCGAGATTCAAAACTTGATCCATCATCGGCAGCCTAGTCTACTATGAGAGTAGCGCGTTAGAAATAAATTTTGGCCTCTCAATAAGCTACGAAAAAGCTAAATATTTATTAATCATTAGGGAAGTATTATTAGAAGCGTTTGTTAACACTTTTTATTGATATAATATATTATTAATAAGAAAATATACATGAGTCATGATTATGCGACTTTTTATTAGCCAACCTTCATTATTTGTCCCGATTCTCTGTGTTAGAAAGTGCCTTTTAAAATAAACAAACTTGTACATATCCCTTAGTTAGTAATACAAATTGATCGAAAACGACTTTAAACTGCTACATCGGTGTCGGCAAAGCATAACTGCCGTGCATACGGTTGGAATATAATACAGTACTATTTCTTGGTCGGTGTAGATAGCTTCACTGTTTTTATATGGCTGGAAAAAGAAGATGTGTCAAGGTAGTTGTGATATTTGTCAGTGTAGATAGCAGCACTGTTTTAATTTGGCTGGAAACAGAAGCTGTGTCAAGAGAGGTGTAGATAGCAGCACTGTTTTAATTTGGCTGGAAACAGAAGATGTGTTAAGGGAGATGTAGATAGCAGCACTGTTTTAATTTGGCTGGAAACAGAAGATGTGTTAAGGGAGATGTAGATAGCAGCACTGTTTTGATTTGGCTTGAAAATGAAACTGCGTCAAGGGAGTTGTGGTCTTTGCCAGTGTAGATATCAGCACTATTTTGATTTGGCTGGAAACAGAAGCTGTGTCAAGAGAGGTGTAGATAGCAGCACTGTTTTGATTTGGCTTGAAAATGAAACTGCTTCAAGGGAGTTGTGGTCTTTGCCAGTGTAGATAGCAGCACTGTTTTAATTTGGCTGGAAACAGAAGATGTGTTAAGGGAGATGTAGATAGCAGCACTGTTTTGATTTAAAACTGCGTCAAGAGAGTTGTGGTCTTTGCCAGTGTAGATAGCAGCACTATTTTGATTTGGCTGGAAACAAACTGCGTCAAGAGAGTTGTGGTCTTTGCCAGTGTAGATAGCAACACTGTTTTGATTTGGCTGGAAACAGAAGATGTGTCAAGGAAGTTGTGGTCTTTGTCAGTGTAGATAGCAGCACTGTTTTGATTTGGCTTGAAACTGAAACTGCGTCAAGAGAGTTGTGGTCTTTGCCAGTGTAGATAGCAAGCACTATTTTGATTTGGCTGGAAACAAACTGCGTCAAGGGAGTTGTGGTCTTTGTCAGTGTAGATAGCAGCACTGTTTTGATTTGGTTGAAAAAAGAAGCTGTGTCAAGGGAGATGTAGATAGCAGCACTGTTTTGATTTGGCTGGAAAAAGAAGCTGTGTCAAGGGAGGTGTGCGCAAAGAGTAGCTACACGATGCAAACTCATACCGAAAGTTATTTGCTTGTGGATTCCTTATTATCCGGATTTTTCGCTATTCATCCCGGAAAGTCACCCCTCTAGGCTGGATAATAATACTCTAGTAATTATTTCCGCCTATGTTAACGTTAGTAACTTTCAACCAAACATTTGTAATGAAAATCTTCTGCTAGCTGTTACTTAAAATCATTTCAGTGGAAATCTACTGTGTGTAATATTCCTCGCAGTCAGATTGTACTCAGTTTCTAGAGGGTTCTGTTGTTCCTCGTGGTTGGATTGGCCTACGACAGAAATCAGGACAAGAGCTATACTTTGTTCTGGAGCAGTTGCCACGGAAAACTTTCAGATTCACTTTCTATAACCCTTGACCAGAACTGATAAATATCTAAAATACGGAATACTGCTTGAAACATTTACTAAATCTCGCTTTAATTAATGCCGAAAGGTGCTTTGTCCAAGATGCGACAATTACCCGCAGCTAGAGTCGCAGTCTTTGCGCATGCGCAGTTTGAGTTTGGTCTACAAAAAGAGGTGATGTTGGTTCATTAAGCGGTGAAGTTGGTCCATTACGCAGTGCTGGTGGAGTGAGAAGTGCTCACTACAGTTGTAGAATTTTAGCGACATTACGTATTCTGTTATTAAATTGTTTTTTGTTGATCTATCAAAATTATCTAAACAACGAAAATTGGAGGTAATAATGTCATAAAATGGTTTCTACGCAAACGTCAGTAAATTCCCTCTGAATTTAACCTTTCTCACCCCTATAAAAATTGTTATTTGGTATGTATGTGTACAGTATGAACAAGTAGTAAGATGCAGCGCTAGAATAAAATAAAATAAAAATTCATCCCTAGTTTCTAAATTATGTAGTTTACAATTGTAAATTTTTTTCTTGACCATCCTGTATATATACTCGAGTAAACGGCGCTCTGGATTCCATACGTAGCTCTCCCCCTCACTTCTCCCCTCCCGACTGGAGAATACACCTTTGACCTTTGTCGGAGAACGTTGATGTACTACCGCGGAATATAATACAGTGTTGCCAGAGTATTGCCATAGTGCAAATAACATCCACAGACCGCGCTACGTGCTGAATAATGCAAAGGAAAAACGTTAGTCTCGCTTTAGCCGTTACTGTCTCTAATCAGACGCCACGCCACCGTCCCATCAAAACATAAAAAAATATATATGTAAAAATAGATGCATATATAAGTTACGAGTAGGAATAGATCCATCATTTAACAATTATTGAATCAAAAAAAAATAGAACATATGATGAAATATAAATTTAAATATAATAATAAACGAGATAAAAATTAGCAGGATTTAACATATTTTGTTAAAATAAAGTCATTAAAACTTGGGTCTGGATGTTTGTGACATATTAAAATTTTTAGTTTAACCTTGAATTTGATGCTTAATGAATTATAACTATTTTTTTTATTGTCCTATTTACAAATATACACAACTTATTCTGCACATATGTGAATATTTTAAACAAATTTCTATTTTAGGGTAAATTTCCATAATTTTTAGGGCAAAAAAAAATCATATTTCGATTAATATTATTCAACTCTATATTTCTAATTTATATTAAAAACAATACGAACTTTACATTTTATATTCATATTATTATCGCGTAAATATTTTAACACCATATTACTTGTAGGTAAGAATCATATATGGTTTTGCTTGTACAAAACATATTCTCTATTTCTGAAATTTTTGGAGACATATTTTTTCTGGAGAAACCCAGGTAATAAGAACTTCAGGTGCTTAGCTCCAGGAAGCGGTATCACTGACCTCTTCGTAGAATGGTCCCTCCCACATAGTTCGGTGACCACGTGGTCTAATGCGCTACTCTCACAGTAGACTAGACTACCGATGACCGAAAAATTGAGGTTTAAATCTCGGTCTGGTGTAGTGAGGGTGGTTTCCCCCCCAAAAAATGGGTTTGCACTTTACCTCCACACAAATGCGGGTACACTTTCTATAAATACATCCTTCCTAATCCCTGAAACCATCGGTTTATTTAGTATATAATCGTAGAGCCCAAACGGTTAGTAAGATGTGGTGCTAAAAAAAAAGATCCTATTAAAATAAAACAATACATATTTTTTATGATATAACGTCTCCTTTTAATTTGGGTGCCCGGTAGCCAACGCTACCACAACACTACCGCGGCACCGTAGGGAGCTACATGGTTGGGACCGACCCCGACCGGTAGGGGTTGGAATTGATGGTTCGTGGGGGGTGAAACTCGAGTGTTGGTACAATACTTCCTATTTATTAATAGATTCAGATGAATAAACTACTACATAAGTAACCGGGTGGATCTCGCGTGATGAGGGAGCATGAACAATATCGGAACCCGCAAAACTTTCTATAGACCCGCGATCGACCCTCCGGCGGGAGGCAAACCACCAGATAACATTTTATTCTCTCCGTCTGATTCACATTCACTCCGCATTGCCCCCATCAATCAACAACGCCTTAATCTCTCATTTTTAAACTTGCAGATCTCAATATCCCACCATCCAGGAAGGTCCATCGGTCGCACCGTGCTCGCTCGTCAACAGGATGCAAGCTATACGAGATATATGCTATTCTCAGCAGAATGTCACTCTTGACTTACAAGGAAATGTACAAGCGTGGGTTAACCTCCTGCCAGAATAAACCTTAAAATAATTATACTCTTACGATAGTATATAATGTGTGGAGTCCAATTTAATTTAATTTCCTTTTTTTACCGACATATTAAGTTACGTTTGGAAGGAGATATGACCACTAATATTTATAATGAGTGTAATCCGTGTAATGTAAAAATAAATCGACTGTAATATTGACATTCTTTGAAAAGCTTGTGTAATATAGTTTTTTGCTTCAAGAAATAAATATATTACAAACAATTATTTTTGTTTAGGAGAATATGTTAATTTTTTATTATTATGTAGATATATTCGTAGAATATTTACTTCGATCACATTGTAAAATAAAAATTGTATTTTACCTCTACAACTGGATACATTTTATATAGTTTTTTTTCTTTCTCTCGACTATTCGGAGAGATAATTATTATGATCATCAAAAAAAGTCAAACATTTATCGAAATCTCGAGTTTAAGTTAAATGACCCTCTGAAACAGAAAAAGTGGTTTTCATGATGTCGGTCTATCCTTCCGTCCTTTGGACTAGAGCTGAAACTATTTTACCGATCAGGATAAAATTTAATATCTAAGGCTTTGATTAAAGTTCCCCAGAGGAATTTTTGGAATTAAGTGTCTAACCCTAAAGTTAAGAGTAAATTACCAAAGAGGGGAAAAAAGTCGGAATTCACTCTAAAGATTTTGAGTAAATTTTGAATCCACAATTTTTCCTTTTACATTACAAAACCAATGGCAGTTTTAATTTTTCCAGGAAAATTACTTTTAGCTTATTTTAAATCGACATAAATTTTTAATTTTGATTATTATTCAGCAATTATTTGAGATATGAAATAACTTATCATTGTAAAGTTATAGTACTAATGCAGATACAAGTTTTATTTGAAATATATTTTTATAAAAGAAGTGTGTCTAAGCTATAAGCAAATATAAATATAACTTTTTATTAAAGTTTGAAAATGATGTAGATTGCTATGCTCTTTGGTGGACAGATGTATTCTTCTTTAATCAATGTTTCTGTAATAGTGTCTATAATCTCATTTGCGATATTTTCTGCAGTGTTTTTGTAAAAAAATCAAAAAAAAATCATAAATCTTATAGAATTTTAAAATTTTGATATAAATAAAAACCATACAAATTAATAATAATATCAATAATAATTATGACTATTTAGATGGTTTTAAAATTTCCAAGTAATTTTTTAAAGTTGTATTTGCAACTTTTGTTAATATAGGCTATATTTGATAAAGTAATACAATATCTCGTTTTTTCTTAAGGCATATAGATTCTATCATTTGCACTAATTATCTCTCGGGTATTACTTAAAATCTATGTTAAATGCATTTAGCGTTAACCTCGGTGGTCTTAGGGTAAAGTACTATCCTTAGTACTCTATGATCATGGGTTTAAGCCCTGCCGGGGTCGATGGATTTTTCTCTAGCGATAGATATCCGTAGCACAACTTCCTTCGGAGGGGAAGTAAAGCCGTCGGTCTCAAGTCGATTATGGCATGTAAGATAACCATGGAAGATATGCCAAAATACCTTTCCCAGCAAAATTGGAAGAACCTTTCGCTCTCACTCAGGGAATTTCTCGTGCATATATATAATGAGTAGGTTCAGAAAGTCCACGTTAAATATGTCAAATAAAAAGATTAATAAAGTGTTTAGTTGAATAACTAGCTAAGAAATGTACTTTAATCACTACGGTTGAATGCAATTTAGAACTCGGTTCCGTAACTCACCACTAGAAAGCATTGGTATGCAGGTTTGAACTGAGTGGTATAAGCGTGTAATACAATCTAATACTCATCCAATACTTCAAGGTCAACTGTTACTTTGTAAGAGGAGAGAAAGAGTTAAGGGGACGTTTAATTAAAGGAATGGTAATAATTACAACTTGTGAATGTGTGGAATGCCAAGCTATCCCACCGTGGTTCGGATCCCACGTTAAACTGTAGGTCCTCCATTTCATCTGACAATCGCCCTACCATTACACATTAGCGTAAGTGCGTACAACCCGAACAGGTAGTAAGACGTGGTGCTAATGATAATAATAATAATTAAAGGCATAGATAATATTTACTAAGGCTGGCAAACTCTATTGATTCTAGTGGAGGTATATTCGTTTTTGATTAAAATTCATCAGTTTTATTATATAGGCTGGTCACTTCTGTATGTATTCACAATCAACTAACGTACTACAAAACATATTTTTTTTTAAAATATATCCGCTTGCTGACTTCCAATTACCCAAAAACTCTCTCTCATTTGTAGTCTGCAAGGACATTTGAAACATTTTTTTTTTGGGTGAGGGGGAAAGGAAGAGTTTGAATTCGGCGGGGAAGAGGGGGAAGAGTAAGGTAGATATTTTTATGCAAATGATGGATTTAGCTTGTATTTTTTCCCCCTTGTTTTATATTTGATCCTATCCTATAAAAAATTTATTTTTGTCTGTGTTTTTATTTTTTGTTATTTTGCTTCAGGGGGATTCCCGAATATCTATGTCGTTGGGATAGTGACTGTGAAGAGCAAGGTTAAAATTTAAAGGAAATGTACCAGCATTCAAGTGCATGATAATTTGCGATTCCATTTTTTTTTAAATCAACCGCAGTACAACCGATCTGTATTCAAACCCCCGAAATGTTCATTTTCTTGGAAAATCATACAAGATGAGGCAGACATTAACTCCACGTAACCACCGACACAAATTTATTTGCCATTCGAGTTTTGTGTCATCAAAATTCACGTAACTAATTTTAAACTAGACCTATATTTATTAAGATGGGACGCAAGGGAGGCGAAAAAAAAAAGAGTGATTTTGCAAGTTTTTAGAG